>OY856187.1:391626171-391744556 GCA_963693315.1 Diogma glabrata
AGAGAGAGAGGAGAGAGAGAGAGAGAGAGAGAGAGAGAGGAGAGAGAGAGAGAGAGGAGAGAGAGAGAGAGAAGAGAGAGAGAGAGAGAGAGAGAGAGAGAGAGAGAGAGAGAGAGAGAGAGAGAGAGAGAGAGAGAGAGAGAGGAGAGAGAGGAGAGAGAGAGAGAGAGGAGAGAGAGGAGAGAGGAGAGAGAGAGAGAGAGAGAGAGAGAGAGAGAGAGAGAGAGAGAGAGAGAGAGAGAGAGAGAGAGAGAGAGAGAGAGAGAGAAAGAGAGTTAATATAATTATAATTTGAAATACAATTAACAATAATATAAATTAAACCAATGGGTTACTGAGATACGTTTATAAATTAAAACCAATAGGTTACTGAGATACGTTTAAAAATCTACATAGTAATGACTACAGTTTGATTATTATAATGATTTCATTAAATTATTACGAAATTATTTAATAACTTTTTTTATATCATTCATAATTTTTATCAATTTATAATATTTAAGAACAAATATCTAAAAATTATTAACTAATGTTGATATATCGTGGATGATGATATTGAGCATACGCTATCGTCTTTGAAATTATGACATTTTTCGATAGTTAGCGGTCACTAATTTGTCGGACAATTGTATCAGAGTAAAATAATATTAACTAAAACTATAAAAACAAAAAATTTGACATGTGGTAATCAATAAACCACACCCCGCCAGAATTCCGACTTCCAGTCGTCGGACTGAAAAAACGCGGCCGAAAATTTGTCGGACAATATGACCCTTCAATTTCACTAACTTTTGTTAAACAATCCTGTGAAAACTAGTTTTGTGGTGTTTGATTTTCAATACCCTGGTATTTTGACCAGTTTGAGTTGTCGGACTCGACAAAAGCAGAAATTTTTTTGTCGGACAAATTTACCCTCGTTTTCTAAAACAAATTTCCACCCCCTATAATAAATAACAAAATTATGGTAATAAATATACAAGACCCCGGGAAATCGCCATGTTTCGGAGTTTCCCGAGGGAAAAAGCGGCCGAATCAAGGAAAATGGCAGATAAAAAGTTGTAGGACTCGTCAGGGACAAGCGTCTTACCAAGTATAAAATATGTGGTAATCACAAAATTATGTAGGTGAAGGCCCAGGGACTACTACTAATATGTTGGGTGAAAAATACATATAAATTTGAAAAAAAATTTAATTACTACTTTTTCATTTTTTTTCAATTTAGGGGTAGTTTTCACCCCCTAAATAAAATTACAGTTAAAAAATTTTCTAATACTTTATTAAAAAATAAAAAGTAAGAAAATACTTTCATATTATTTTTTTTTAATACTTTATTATTTCGGGGAAGTTTTAACCCACTTTTATTAGCCCACCTGACAAAATTTTGACACATAATTAAATAAATTTAAATTCTTCTTAAATATTCTTGAAAATTGCATTTATTTATAATCCTAGCTTTACGTCCACAAAATAGCAAAAACTACCCTAAAAGGAGTAGTTTTGCAGTTTTTAGCGTTGTCTGCAAAAATCAAACATTAAAATCATAATCAGCGACCCAAAAAACCACTCCTACCTTTTTTTCTGAAAATTCATTAAGTTTCTTCCGAGATATTAAATATTTTTTATTTATGGCCAAAAATCAAAAAGTTGGCCGCTTTCGGAATAAGTCCGGAAACTAGAAGTTGTTTAAAGCACTTCTGCACACCTTTCTTGACGAATTAAAAAAAAGTTTTAAGTTGATCTGAGACTATTGTCAATTGATGTCAATGATTTTACACAAAAATTTACTTCCTTTCTTGTATTAAGGGTCCCAAAAAGGACCGAAACATTTAAATAAAAATACAACTCGTGATCTAAATCTTGGAATTTTATTTGTGGTTGCACACCACCAATAAGAATCATAGACGGTGATACAATTTTATCGATTAGATCAGTTTCAGTGTACACCCGGAAACGTGTATACACTGAACAACAGAAAACTAATTGCATAATATGTTTTTAAACTATAATTGTTAATATATAATAAAAATAAATTGAATTGAATTGAATAAAACTAATTATTTGTATGACATGAAATTTTATTATTATTATAGAGAATTATGGCATTATAAGTTTGTCAAAAAAATGCTGTCAAGTGGTCAAAAGAAAGATTGTCATTTCTTTTTTTAGAAAAATAATAAAATTATTTTTTAGCTACTAACATGAGAAATCGTCATTATTCACTCGAATGCCCCTATGAAAAGTAATTTTTCTCAACCTTGGTCAATATAATAACAAAAAATTACCTAGGTTAATAATGACAAATTTTTTTTTATTTTTAATTGAAATGAACAAAAAACACAAACAAATAATAATTGCATTCCTTTGTTTCGTTTTATTTGTATGAAACTAAACTTCTAGGCTACTTGATATTTTAAGATATTTAAAAATGAAATGAAAAATGACTAATATCAAGATCTAATTGAATCAAATATGATAATTAGTGTTAGTAGTTAAAAAAATTCTATATATACCTCGGTTGAGAAGACTAATATAGACCTCGAACATTATATCCCTCGGCGCTACGCGCCTCAGGATCTAAAAGTTATCGGTCAATAATAGCCTACTTCTCAACCATGTTATATAATGTACTATTATGTGGATGAAATGTTTGTAGTTTGTAAAAAAAATATTGTCAAGTATGTCAAAAAAATTGATTTTATTTATTTTTTAGCCAATTTTTTGGGAAAAAAATTTAGCTGTTTGTATGACGTAAATGTGACATGGGAATTTTCGAATTTGTTTTAGTTTTTGAAATATTTTTGGAGTTTTGAAAAAAGTTTGTATATTTGATTTTGTAAGAATTTTTGGAATATTTTTAGAATTTTGAAAAAACTTTGATTATATTTAATTTTTACAATGTTTTTGGAATTTTGAAAGGAATATGAACTTGTGATTTTGTAATATTTTCTCGAAACGCAAAATGGAGAGGTTTTTGAGTAGTTGGCTGGTTGTATCGATGTTTCGTGTTAGTTTTGTAATAAATTTTTTAAACAGAGATAAAAAATACATGCACTTTAACAAAAACTGATGTTTGATATACATCGCTGCCCAAAACTAAGAACAATGTCCTCATAAAAGTTTTATGCCGAAAACTATATCAAAATCCTTAACCAAAAACCGAAATCTTGAAATCTCAGAGCTTGAGATTTCAGCCCCTCCATATTTTACGATTACAATATTACTTGTCAACAACAACCACTTTGACTTTATTGTGTATATACAACATGTAAATGTGATAAAAAATTAAGATGTAGTGGGAACATAAAGTCAAACCGCTCGCTCGTATTGCCGTTGAAAAGTCTTAATTTTGCGTAGAAAATACACCTAAGATTTGTGGGTAGAAATAAACGTTTATTTTTTATAAAATGATCTGAGACATGTATTACTTCCTTCAACTTGTTTGTGTGTAATTTTTTAGTAAATGTTGTGTTTTTGAAAACATATATTAGTGACAACCTTTAGTTCTGCAGTGTTTGTTGTTCGTTGCAACAATAATTAAGTTTTTGATTACAATGGGTTTTCGTGAAATAGTTCTAACAAATGATTTAAAGTTAATAAACCCAAAAAATATTCTTAATATTGCAAAAAAATTCAACAATTTTTACATAAAAGGTGATAAATTCATGATCGGCAATAAATTGTGAACACAAGTTTGAAATAAATAATTAATTATTGTAATAAAAATTGTATTGTAGGTTTTAGTGATAGAAAATGGTCTGCTTTTATTGTGATGATATTCATGTTGGATTTATTCCAACCAACGTTACCCAGGAATTGTTAAGATTTCCAAAAATTTTACACGAAAAATGAATTTTAACGGATTTCAAATAACTGAACTCAATCCAAAGTTTAAAACGTATGAACAAAAGACGGATGTAATTGATAAAATTTTAAGAGTTTTGAAAAAAGAAAATCAATTGAAAGCGTTAAGAGGATGGAGAAATGAATGCTATTCTGTTAGAGATGATAGTGGTACAGCTTTATTTGAAATGGATAGATCGGCTGTGAGTTTATTTGGTGTTAAAAGCTACGGAGTTCATATAATGGATATGTTAAACATCCCTCTAGGGGTGTTTGTGTTTGGCTCCAACAACGATCTCTGGAAAAACAAACGTTTCCAGGTTAGTTATAAATTGGTTTAATATATGTTTTCTAAAAGGGTTTATGGACACTTTATCTACACATGATCTGTACAGTTTCATTCTATGAGGATACTTTGGGTTACTGGTGATTTCATTAACTTTAACTCAATTAGATGGATATCTAACAGTTAGTCAGAAAATATTGAATCAGCAAGTAGACATATAAAAATCATATGAATTTTGAATGTAACAATCCATAATTTTGTCCACTTATATTTGGCCAAAACCAATGAGTAAATTAAAGTTTTCTCACGCTACAGTTCAGCAGCAAAATGTTGGATATCACTACATTATCACATCACCTTCACGATCGAATCGTAAAAATAATATCTTTGAAATTTTACTTTTTTATCTGTCCAACATACCAAATCATCGATTTTTATGATAAATTATCGAAGATCGAAGATCGAAAATTCAATGATCTTAAACATTTTGCTGCTGATCTTAAAATATTCGTTGTTTCAATATGTAAATATGTTCGGTGCGATAAAGAAAGCAGGAAAAAAAAATCAGAAAGACAAAAAATAGGAAATAAAATAAGCGTAACTCATTCGAGCGTTTATTTTTACCTTCAAGTCATTTAGCATTTTAAAAGTTATTAGTATTTAAGATTGAAATTTCATTTAAATCATTAATTATTAATTGAGTACTGGCTTTTAATCGAAATGGCAAAGTTATTCTTTATTGAGATGAGTAATTTGTTCTTTATATGTAAATGAGATATAATACGATAAAAACAGTGGATAGCGTACGTTCTTATACTCTATTTTAAATCATAAATTGTATTTTCATTTATATTTAAATTTAATCATCTCAGGAATTTGAATGAATGGTAATTATAATTTATATCAGTAAGTATTAAAGTAATGTGCAAACCATTTTCGCATAGCAGGTTTTCCGTACAATCAATGTATTACAATTGTTTTTAAAATAGGGTGAAAGGTAGCGAAATCCGAAAGTCGACGTCCACGCCGTGCTGTCTGGATAATGCTGACAGAATTAGGTTGGTGTATTGGTGACAAGCAGAGTAAAAACTGCTTAGTCAATGATGCTACATCACGGCGAATTGGCGCCTTACAAGTAATGCGACTCAAGCGTCTGTTCTCCATGCCAGGGGCGGCTTGGAGCGGTCGTCTGTCTTGAATCTAGCGGCTCGCTGTAAAAACGTGTAAAAAGGTTGTTTCTGGTGACCTTAATATGCAGAACGGACCCATCACGACAATTTGGGTTGGGCCTAAGGTTAACACCCTAACCCCGGAAAAAAAACTAATATGTTAAATTTGGTTATCAGAAAGATACAGTGACTCAATTTTAATACAGGTAGATTTAAATGATCTCCTTAAGCTTTAAAAAAAGGCTGTTTGTGGCCATATTTTAAGCAACATGCCTGCTGAATATTTTTAATAGTATACCTTCTAATTAATTCAGTAAATTATTTGTGATATAACATCACCCCGATGGAAAATCTCCCATCAAGAATAATATAAGAACTGAATCTAAAAAATTGTGGTGCAAATTATGAAACTTTTTGCAATCCATACAATTTTAGAGCGATCTAGTTTCGAACCAATGAGAAAATTTCAAACTTTAAAAAAAATTATCATTCTCATCAGGGCTAGCCGACTAGATAAACTCTACCAAAAAAATGTCAACGCTAATGACTATAAACCAAAATTAGGTTACAACTCTAGTGAAGTGTAAAAACAAAAAATTTACATAAACATACATTTAATAAAGTTACAAAGATACAAGTTTGTTATTCAATACTAGAATGTCTAGAGTATAACAAAACAGTGATCACCAGCGAAATTAATTGACTAAACCTGAATTTATTAAATGTATGTTTATGTAAATTTTTTGTTTTAAACTTCGCTAGAGTTGTAACCTAATTTTGGTTTATAGTCATTAGCGATGACATTTTTTGGTAGAGTTTATCTAGTCAGCTAGCCCTGATGAGAATGATAAACTTTTTTAAAGTTTGAAATTTTCTCATTGGTTCGAAACTAGATCGCTCTAAAATTGTATGGATTGCAAAAAGTTTCATAATTTGCACCATAATTTTTTAGATTCAGTTCTTATAGTATACCTTCTACTTTTATGTTTTTTTCGTTTTGAATGGAATTTGAAATAACTTGTAATTTATCTAACTACCGTAATGAAACTTAGTAAAACTAGTGTAATTAATCAATATAAGTGAGATATGTTAACTTAAAGAACGTAAATAAACTTGCAAATATAAAGGGGCCAAACACTACTACCTTCAATCGCCCCTCTTACATTACCTTTTTTGTGTTCAAGATTATTAGATTATTTTGTTTTATTGAGGTTGCTTTGTTTGCTGATTTCAGGTGAAATATTTAATATGTTTTATTAAAACTCTGAATAACATATAGTTTTTCAAGCAGGACACATATATCCACCCGCTTACCTATCCACATCTTATAATAAAGTTTCAATATTTTTTTTTACGTTCGAAGGATTGTGGGACAGCCTTATAGGTGGCGGGATAACAACAGGCAAAGATCCAAAAGATATTGCAATCAAAGAAGCCATAGAAGAAGCAACAGTTTTGCCAGAACTTCTACACAATCTAACACCAGCAGGAACAATATCATTTGCATTTGAAGATGAAAATGGAATATATCCAAATACTGAATATATTTTGATCTGGAACTTTCACCTGATTTTCAACCAAAAATAAATGACAACGAAGTGGAAAATTTTCGATTATGTTCTGTTCAAGAGTGCATAGAAAATATATCATTATCATATTTTAAGCTTGTTTGTCCTGTTGTCATAGACTTTTTAGTCAGACATGGAATGATTAATTCTCAGAATAGTAAAGAGCAAAAGTTGAATTTATTTCTTTTATTTTTAATTCACATTTTTATTTATAGATCCTTGGTTCGCAGAGTTAGTGGAATTACATCATATTCCGTACATAAACTATTTAATCAACATTTTTTAAATAATAAAAACAGTTTGCAGTAGAATAGTTACAGAGTTACAAGACGTTTGCTGTAGGCAAGAGAATTGGAATAGTGGCTAAAGGCTTTTTTTCTAGTTCTCGCATAAAGAGTATTTATTATTACTTCAGATATCTAGATGTCACTGAAATAATTAAAAAGCATATACTTTATATTATTAAAGCTGTTTGTTTTTGTAGTTTGTATACTGAAAAAAACATGTTGTATTTCCAATCGAAATGCAATGGTCTCAACCTCATCGTGTGGGCAGATATGGCGAATAGAAAAACAAAATTGTTTTAAACAACTGTAGATTTATAGAACGATATAGTTGAGACAATCACACGTAATATTTATGTTTGACTTATTTCGCTTAAATTGACATCTAGACAGCCACAGCACCAGCTTTGGTTTCAAATGTAAAATTTTTGGTTTTCAATTTATGGCCTGTTTAAGGTAGCAAACCTGGTATTTTGACTTATTTCGCTTAAATTGACATCTAGAGATTACCGCCAGCATATTTTTTCAATTTTTTTTTTGACAAAAATTTTGCAAAAAAAGCATGGGTTAACCCCTTACCTGTTTTTTTAGTGAAAAAAAAAGTAGTCGAATCTAGTTCAATTAATCTCAAATACTTAAACTTTAAAATCATGACAAGAGGCTAAAGAAAATTTTTTTCATAGAAATACATATTAAGTTTATTAAACTACTGTTATATTGGATATAACACTTTATATTTTAAATAAACCTCATTCTCTTGTTAAGAAAATGTTAACGTGTAGTGGTCCCAACCAGTAACCACGGTGAAATTGTTTGCAAATATTGTTTCTTTGTTTGAATAATAAACTCCCAATTTTGAGATGAGGTTGTGTCATTAATTCAATTTTTTTCAGTGTAAAGTAACTTTTGTGACTATTAAGAGAGTGCAAAATAACACATGAGAGTGAAAAATAATAAACTAATTTAATTTAAAAAAATAAAAATTTATAAGAAACGGTTTGATCTAAAAACGACATTTAATCTGATATTTACCAACACAACTGGTCCATGATGTTATTGACAGTTTTAGAGGCAAAATCTAATTCAATGTAACTAATTCGCTCTTTTTATTAATTCAACATCTAAAATTGACAATGGTATTACTAAATTCTTAAAAATGCTAATTTAATTTTTTTCTATAAATTATGATATCAGTAATCTGGCGACCAATTCGAAGTTCAAGGTAACAAACATAGTGATTTTGTTTACCTTAATTTATTTATAAATGATCTTTTTTATACGTTAAGATAAATTAAATTAATTAATCAATTTTATGTAAAGATAAATGCTAGCTGTAACATATTTCTAATTGATCTATGAACACTTTTTAACTGATCTGAGAGGTAGACGTTTAGTTGACAGGGAAACCAATTTGGCGATTATTGTTGTTTCCAAATTAGACCCATATATAATAATTTGAACGTTCGCTTTAATTGGGCATTTGCCGTATTCTACACCCTGCACTTAGTATTTAAGATACCACAAAAGATTTCAGAGATTTATAATTATTTGTCTATGTTTACATTGACGATATTTTGGTATTTAGTAAAACTAATGAGTAACACAAATCTCTTCTTCGGCAGCTTTTTAACTGAGTATGGAGTAAATATTAAAGCATCAAAATGCACATTTAGAGCGTCGTTCTACGATTTTTTTAGATATAATATATACAACAAAGGTATTACTCCATCGCTATCCGGAGTTAAAGTTATTTTGAACTTTTCCTCTCCTTCTTTTATTAGACAGTTAGTAGTTACAACAATTTATCGGCATGATAAACTATTATAGCCGATTGATTTAAAATAATGTTCATCTTTTAGCTTCATTATACTCCCATCTTTGAGAGTGGTTTAAGAAATGTAAAGATGCTTTAGTGTTATTCACTCTACTAGCCAATTCTAATGATGATACTACATTTAATATAACCACTGATGTGTAATGGATAGCCTGGTTTGTAATGGATAGCCTGGGATAACTCCTGAACCCAGTGTATTATAGTCTCAGATTCTTTAGTTGTCATTTTAATTAATATTAGTAGCTTGTAATAGTTTTTTTATCCATCCATCATTGACAGACACATTTTTCTTATTGTCTCAGTAACTCATAGTTGTTTTCATTTAATTACATAAACATTAATATTTAAGTTTACAACCCCCTAAATTAGACCCATACTACGTTTCCATCCGTTTCGTTTCACCATACTATTTGAATTTGGATCCTCCATACACTGGCCGTGATTAAATAGCGAAGTTTTCAAACCTCAAAACAGCTGTGCGTATTTGTCCAATCGTCAACATAATAAGAATTAATATCTTGCTTTGTTAAACCTTCGATTTTTTTTGTGTGAGTATTTTCCTTCAAATAGTCTTTCCGTTATGGATCTGAACTTCACTGTAATACTATTATAGATTATAGTTTTGTAATACCTAAACACCATACAGTCGATTAAACTTACATTTGATTCATTCTGATTCATTGATAATTATTATTAATGTATCGGAAATGATTTGTTTCGCAAAATTCTTTTTGCATTATTACCAAACAACAAACAGTTTTTTTTCTGGATAAAAGGTCCTAACAATTATATACTTGATGTAAATTAATTGCCTTACATCAAAAATACTGTATTCGAGTTTTTTCGATGTTGAACTTTTGGCTATATAATGAGTGACTGTAACATTTTTCATTCTCTTATTGGATTAAATTTTTGTTGTTTGACATGTCTTGTAGCATTCAGTGGATGGATATCGAAATGTCATCAAAATTTTTTTGATTGCATGTTCGGTTTTGGCTTATATCTAAATTGAAAAAAATAAGTGATAAAATCTAGTCTTAGAGTTATTATTGTTAGTGAAATCATATTAATTTATTTATTTAAAATGTACGTGTCCAATTAGAAAAATTTGAGTGTAAATTTATCAAAGAAAAAAAAATATTATCTGTTTGTGCCGTAAGAAAGTAAAAAAATTACTACCCTCAAAAAAATTATATATATGTTTGTGATTGCAATAAGTTAAAATTTTGGAACAATCGGAAGGTTAGTTGTTTGTTACTATTTATTCAATACAATGTAATGTAAGTAATTGTCCAGGAAACTGTTTTTATGAATTTAAGTTTAAAATTGTATTGAATATAATCAAAATTCCTTGTACGGATAATAAATTTATGTGTTATTAATTGGAATGTCATAATCCAAAATGGTGAACATACGCAAATCAATCACTCTAGTGTGCTGATTCTAGAATATGAAGTTTTGTTGAATTTGTGGTTATTTTTTTTGATATTAATTGGCCATCTTGGTTTTTATTTAGTATACGGAATGATTAAGTTAGGTAAATTATAACATTCTATCCCCGTGGAATCGCGGAATTGTTTCAACGCATCGTTAATATAAAATTTGTGCTACTGCCATTTGCTTCAACGCATCATTTGTAGCAAAGTTTTGGCTGTTCTTACCGTACATTGTTTTAACACAGCATTGATACCAAATTTTTTTATGCTATTACTACCGTATTGCAACAGTATTTCAACGCAACCTTGAGACCAAATTTTTTTTGGTATCAAATCAACATCTTTCTGTACAGTAGTTATATCATGATCGTCATCTTTTGCAACGATTTTTGATACAGTATTGTTACCATCAGTTTCAACTTTGACAGCGAAGTTTTATACAATATTTATATCATTCCTGTCAAACTTTTACAACGAATTTTGCTACAATATTTGCACCATCAGTTTCAACTTTGACAACGAAGTTTTATACAATATTTCTTTCATCATTTGCAATTCTTACAACGCATTTTTTGTTCAATCATCACCACAACGAATTTTTTTTGGGTACACTGATTATATCATCATTGCCAGCTCTTACTCCGAATTTTCATATAATATTTACATCAGCCTTATCAACTTTTATATCATATTTCGGTATAATACTTACATCAGCAATTTCAACTTCTACAACAAATTTTTGTATAATATTTATATTAGCATTTCCAACTATCGCAACGAAGTTTCATACAATAGTTATATCATCCTTGGTACCTTATCTACAAAATTTTCGTACAGTATCCTCCGCATATTACACCGTATCTACAGATTATTCAGCGATTATTTATGCAATTGTTGTTTGGTATTTGTTCAACTTATTCAACTATAATCATAAATTTTATTCAACGATTATTTATATCAATTATTTGTTTGGTATTTATTTTTACCATATTCAACTATGATTATAAATTAATTCAACGATTATTAATATCAATTGTTGCGGAGTATTTTGTTTCAACGTATTCAACTATAATTATAAATTTATTTATTTTGGTCAACGTATTCCACTACAATTATAAATTTATTTACACAACGTATTCAACTATAATCCTCAATTGTGTTCAGCGATCATTTATGCAATTGTGGTTTGGTATTTAGTCAACTTATTCAACTATAATCACAAATTTTATTCAACGTTTATTTATATCAATTACTGCTGCGTGTTTTCCAACGTATTTAACTATAATTGTAATCTTAGTCAACGATTATTTATATCAATTATTGCTGCGCATATTATCGTCAACGTATTTAACTATAATTACAAATTTATTGACTCAACGTATTCAGCTATAACTGCCAATTAATTCCACGAGTGTTTGTGCCAAGCATTATATGGAAGTTCAACGTATGCAACAATCTTTACCGTTTATTCAACGTTCATTCGTACAAGCTTTTACCTTATTCTACACGTAATCAATACAGCAGTGCGGATGGAGGGCTGCAATAATCGGAGGCCAGGCGGATATAACCATGGGTGAGTGTATTTGATATATTTTCATTTATTCTTATGATTAGGGGGTGTGAATGGGTGTGTGTGTGTGGGCGTATGTGAGTGAATGAGGGGGTTGAACGTGCCGGCTGTGGTTCTTTCGTAACAAGGGGTCGCCAGAGTCTCATCTTTTCACTTGTAATCTTTTTTCCATTTCCGTTTATTTGATGAAAATTGCGTACATTTCCTTATTTGTGCTGAAGCAGCAGGTTTATAATATCTCCTACTCACGATGGCTGAGACTTAGTCGAATGGCATTACAACAAATCTAGGTACGCATCCTGCTAAGTCATTCTCATTATCGCGATGAGAGGCACTTCATTACAAGTTAGGCAATATGTCCTGTTCACGAACAATTTAATAATGGTCAATGGTAACCTTTAACATTTCATTCATAACAACTATCTCCAACTGAAACTAAATATTCTGCATTTAATAGGGAATTGCTTGGTATCTATCCAGCTGAATTGAAATTTACTGAATTGCCTTATACAAATGAGCTTTTATGGTGTGATATGTCAACAGGGAAACAACGTCTTATTTTACCATTGCCTTTAAGAAAAGTGTGCGTTGATCAACTGCACAAAATGTCCCATCCTGGCATACATGCATCTCGCAACATGGTTGCGCCCTGATATTTTTGACAAAATTTAAATAAAGATTTTTCTGAGTGGTTTAAAATTTGCGTACTGTGTCAAAGAAGCAAGGTCAACTGTCACACACGTTTAGCGCTTGAAATATTTAGTTTACCTCAATCATGATTGAACACATTCATTTGGAACTCGTTGGTCGACTTCCAGCATCTAATTGATGTCCATATATTCTAACCATAGTATATAGATTTACTAGATGGGCAGAAGACTATCTGATCCTGGATATGATTATTACATGTACAGTAGTTAAACTTTAACTTATTAGTATATATCACGCTTTGGAATACCATTAAAGACTACAACCGATCAATGTTTGCAATTTAAATCGAAACTGTTTCTGAACTGACTAAATTTCTTGGAAGTCAAGAAAACGGGAAGGTAGAAACCTTTCATCGAGTATTAAAATCTTCTATAATGGCTTGCGGAAATACTATGAATTGGTTTAAAAAAATTTCTTTTGCTTTTTTAGGTCTAAGGGTCACAGTTGAAGAAGATCTTAAATATTCCCCAATTGAGCTTGTATATATATGATGAAACTTTATAAATTAAATGAGATTTTTTTTCTCAAACTGCAGAACAATCGCTTGATTATAGCCATTTTGTCAATAATCTTAGAGAACAAATGCGAAATGTTATGTTTTCTCAACAACGACTGGCAATCAATCGATTTTCGTTCCAAGTCTAATTAGTATCACCGATTACTATACACAATATCACGGTTTGAGTATAGTGTGGGTGTTTCCTTCTACAAATAATAATACTTCTGATTCCAGAGTTAACACTTTTACGAAAACTTTTCTGATCCGCTTATTCCACGTCATAGTTGTACGAAGCCAAATTTCAAAATTCAATGCAGCTGTAGGTAGATTCTGGTTGTATGGAATTATTTCGTGGAATGAGATTTTTGCATTCCGGTTCAGTTCGATAAAAAAAAATAAATCCCGCGTTTGTGGAATCAACTGTAAAATTACGAATTTATATATGAAATTTGATTATTTGCTTTGAAATTTCCACAAGCAATGGAGAAAAAAAAATGTCGAAAAAATACAATTTGCAAAAAAAATACTATTTGCAAGGATTAGCGAAAGCTATTGTTGCCTGTAATAATATAAATAATTAAAAAAATTCCAACTCAATCAATTTGAATTCAATAAATATTTTTATATAAAGTCGAGGCAACGAAGCACTAAAACATCCAAAATCTCGGAATTTTTTGCAGTAAGACGGATCGGAATGCGGTTTTTTGCATTTGCTTCCAAAAATTATTTGTAAAAAATGTATCTACCTACTTTGTATCTTATACAAACCGGAAATTGCATTTCTGCAGCCAAAAATGCATTAAAATAACGCATTTTTTGAAGTGGTTTTAAGAAAATGAAATAGTTTTGTTAATAAGACTCAGAAATGGCTCAAACCGAGTTTCCGGGGGTTATAGAGGTCGCTAATCATGTTTATGATGTTGGAATTGACCCACAGCTGACCTGGAGCTTAGGATCGCTGATGAACGTCATCTCCGTGGGACTTTCCCAAATATCACGCGCGGAACGAGACAAAATCGGCGCCCGGGTTTTTTTTTCGGTTGCTGAATTTTAATATGGCATTGGCTAACATCCCTCTGGTGCGAAGGAACCTGGACGTGGACGTCATCGCCGAGAGTTTTCCTGACAAGATCGCAAAAAACAAATCGAAAATCGTTTCATTCATTGTTATATTCGTAGTTCTATTGGGTTGGATATCTCCTTATCCCATTGCGAATTATTATCGAACTCTATTGTATAGTTTCTTTTATTATTACATTCGAAGCTCTATTGGAATGGATAGCTCTTTATCCTATTGTGAATTATTCTCGAACTCTATTTTGGAGTATCTTTCGTTAATTATTATATTAGTAGCTCTATAATAGATATCTCGATAATACTCGATTGTTTAGTTATTGTCTTATTCTATCCAATTACGAGTGGTTATTGAACTTTGCCGTACAATTCGTTATTGTCACTCGAGATAATTTAGGCAAATCATTGGGCAATGACGGAACCCTCTGAAGCGGTTTTTATTCATGCTTTGGGTCAATTTGCTCTCTTTAAAACCTCATTTGAGCAAGCTCAATCCCCAACACACACGAAAGGGTGGCTGCAAGGAAGGCAGATTGGTCTGAAAGACATCTGGTTGAACATAACCAGTGCATTTAAAAACTTTTGCACCTCTGAGAATGCCACTGCTCCGATTAATTTAACCATTTTTACAGCCCGCTATTCTAATGCGGAAATAACCTATTATGAACTCTTGGGATCCCTCTTGGATGAACTTGACCAATCAACTCCGTCATTTTCTAAAATTCCTCCAAAGGAGGTCCCAACCAATGGCCTTAATTTCAAACTTCTTACTCTTAATATTCCCACATTTTCTGGTGACTATGATTGTTGGAGATCTTTCAAGGATATCTTCACATCGGTAATATATAACAATCCTAAACTAACCTTAACTGAAAAGTTTTACTATCTCGTTGATAACTTAACAGGACGACCGAAAGAATTGGTAAACAAATTTCCGTTGGAAGCCTCTAGTTTCGAAACAGCATGGAAGGTGCTCGAAAATGAATATGAGAATAAAAGAGTCCTCGTCAATACTCAGTTGAAAATACTTTTCTCTCTCTTGAACCGATAAAATGCGAGAATGCAACTTCCATTAGAAATCTCAAGAATACAGTTAAGCATTGTGTGGATTCTCTGAATAACTTGCAAGTTTCTACACGAGACTGGGATCCTATACTTGTTTTCTTAGTATCAGAATCGGCACATTCACATTGGGAAAATAGGGTAGAAGGAGAATTTGATGCGTGTACATGGGCTGAAATGGATAAGTTCTTATCATCTAGATTTCGTACTCTCAAAGCTATGGAAGAAAGAAACCCTTCCAACATTCCCAAATCTCTTGAATACAAAAAGAAGGAATTCTGTAAACCAGAACCAACAATAAGATCCTTTTATTCTACCCCTCATCGACGCTGTGTAAAGTGTAATAGTCATGATCACACTATTTATTCATGTCAAGAGTTCGCAAATATGGAAACCAGTCAGCCAAGAGTTCATAAGGTTACACCACCGTTGTTTTAATTGTTTTGGGCCACATCACATTCAGAGATGTACCTTCGTCAAAACGTGTCAAATATGTTTGAAAAGGCACCACACACTTCTTCATATGAATAGATCAGGGACTACTGAGAGTCAAAGTGATCCCAACGAGCGAGCAGCTGAGGAAATCCTGTCTACATCAGAGACTCCAACTCCACTAAATTCCATAAATCTCATCTCTTCTACCACCAACCATGTTACCAATCTGACTGCTTCAGAACAGGGAGATAATATCAGCACTCATAGCGTATCTCACAAACCAACTCCCCATCGTAGGGATCTATTGGCTACAGCCTTAACGGAAATTAAGTGTAATTCTGGAAGTACTACTCTTCGTTGCCTTATCGATCAGGGATCAGAATCTTCATTTATAATAGAATCGATCGTACAATCTCTTAAACTTAACACTATACCATGTTCTGCCATGATCTCGGGTGTGGGTTCGGCTGTAAATGTTAAGTCAAACAAGATGGCAAGTGTTGAATTGTTTTCCTTAACTCAACCAAATCAATCGATTCAGTTGCAAGTGATTTTGTGTGAAATTCCAGCGTAACTTTCGACTCATTGGTAGCTCAAGAAACTATCTTTGGATATATCCTCTCTGGATGTGTTAAGGTTAAAACGTTAAATATGGAAAAAAAATCACACACCACGCCACTACTATCATTTTGTAACCAAGTAACCTTAAACGAATCAATACAACGATTTTGGGAATTAGAAGAGATATATACAAAGCCACCACTATCCTTAAACGATAGCCTGTGTGAGAAGCACTTTCAGGATACACACTATCGAAGAAATGATGGTAGATTAGTGGTGGAGTTGCTCTTTATAAAAGAGTTTCCCTCTCAGGTCCATCTTCAACCGAGCAATCAATTCACCAAACAAGCTTTTCCCCAATAGCAACAAGCTATTATCTGCCACATCGTGGTGTTTTTAAGACAGATAGTATGTCTTCAAAACTTCACGTGGTATTTGATGCCTCTTGTAAAACGTCTAATGGTATTTCTCTGAATGATGTCCTTTATTCAGGACCATGCCTTCAATCAAATATATTGGATCTGTTGCCCCGTAATCGTTTGTGTCCCTTTGTCTATAGTTGTGACATAAAAATGATGTATCGATAAATTTGGTTAAATGAAAAACATACAGATTATCAAAGAATTCTCTTTCGGCCCCACTCTGGGTTGCTACACGATTATAAGTTACTCACAATCACTTTCGGAGTATCTAGTAGCCCTTATTTGGCAATGCGATGTCTCCAGCAATTGGCTCAAACGGAGCAATCAACATTTCTAGTGGCTTCTAATATTATTCTGCATTCTTCATATGTAGACGATATTTTTGCTGGTTTTTACGATATCTCTACAGCGAATTCTTCTCAGATAGAATTGGTTTCACTACTCAAATCAGCGGGATCTGAATTGCATAAATGGTCCGCTAATAACCCAACGCTCCTTAAGACAATACCACCACATTTATGGGCTTCACCACACTCACTGGAAGAAGGAGATAATTCACTCTTAAAAAGTCTTGGTATCTTATTCGATAATAAAAATGACGCCTACTTATTTAGTCCTCAAAAGCCACAAATTAGTTATCCCCTGACGAAAAGACGAGTGTTTGCGGAAATAGCCAAACTGTATGACCCTGGTGGGTGGTTAGCTCCGCTGATAATCAATTCAAAGGTATTGATGCAAGATATATGGAAAGATGGCACTCCTTGGGAAGAATCAATTCTACCACATAAAGAATCTCACTGGAAATCGTTAGCCGACGATATTTCGAATCTGACACACCTTAGTATCCCACGATGGTTTCAATACAATCCCTCTTGTCAGGTTCAGTTGCATGGGTTTTGTGACGCAAGTATCAAGGCTTATGCGGCATGCATCTATATCCGAGTTATTAAGTCTTAGAATGAAAGTCATTCGACCTTAATATCCGCAAAAACCAGAGTAGCTCCCGTTAAAACTATTTCCGTACCGAGATTGGAACTATGTGGAGCACTTCTGTTATCAAAATTAATCAAAGCAACTAAAAAAGGTTTAAATCTAATGAATATTGAGATTTTGCCTGGACGGATAGCACTATTGTTTTATCGTGGTTAAATTCTTCTTCTTATAACTGGGAAACTTTTGTTGCTAATCGAGTGTCACAAATCAATGAAAACTGTGAGTCAACCGTCTGGAGACATATCAATGGTGAAATAAATCCAGCTGATCAGGCTTCTCGCGGCCTAAGTGCCTCCGAATTGGTCGATAATAATCTCTGGTTTTACGGACCACCATTTCTTAAACATTATGAAGATCAATGGCCTTCTTTGGTGAACATTGAGACAACAGAAATGGACATAAAAACTCAAACCTTTCATATTATGGATAGCACAACTCTGGATACCATGTTACAACATTATTCTTGTTTTTTCAAAGCTTATCGAATTTTTGCCTATATTTATCGCTTTCTCAGAACTATCGATTATTCATCTGTGGTCATAGGTACTCATCCCACACAACCAGAACTGGAACTTGTCAAATCATAGATAATCAAGGTGATCCAAATGGAATATTTCCCTCAGGAATATCAATGCCTGCGAACAAATCAACTCATGTCCAAGAAAAGTCGCTTGATATCGCTCAATCCTTATTTAGATGACAACGGAGTCATGCGAGTGAACGGTAGACTATCAAATCTCACAGTACCAATCCCCGAAAAATTCCGCAACATTATACCTACAAATTCTCGATTGTCCTATTTAATTATCAAGGAATGTCACGATAGTACCCTACATGGTAATGTACAGCTAATGCTAGCTGTTCTAAGGAAGGCTTACTGGATCCCAAAGCTAAAACAAAAAGTGTGAAAATTCATTCACAACTGTAAACGATGTTTCCTGGACAGAAAGGAACTTTT
This sequence comes from Diogma glabrata, assembly GCA_963693315.1. Lineage (NCBI taxonomy): Eukaryota > Metazoa > Arthropoda > Insecta > Diptera > Cylindrotomidae > Diogma > Diogma glabrata. The sequence continues at coordinate 391,644,874 of OY856187.1, forward strand.
ATCTCAGATTATGGTACCCCTGCCGATAGTACGACTGCGTTAAATAAATAACAATAACACATAAAAACCTTTTAAGACCAAGGTCCCACAACAACATACGTTCAAAGGTGTTGATGGACGTAAATCTTTCTTTTTTTGTTTTTTTATATTTTTTGTTAAAGAATGGATAAATAAACAAAAACTCCTGATAAAATATGACATAGGCCAATATTTTGTGATAGAATAGAGAAAATAAAAGTAAATTAAAAAGTAAATAGCAAATTTTTAAAAAAAATTTGCTGAAACAAAACAAAAATGTAGTTGCCAATAATCCAGCCGGTGGCATATTCCTTGATCCTGTGACGCACCGTCTTTCTTAAAGATTAACGCCCACACATAGTTATATGAAGGCTCGTTTCCCTAAGGAAGTAATTGCGCATCATTATCAAGGATTATTTCACAGCTAAGATTGAGGGTGCTACCGTTGACTGAATACAGTTCATTCGCCACCACCCCTAAGATGTCACCTTGGCTAGTGATATCTCACTGCTATTGCCAGTGGTATGTGGTAGGGGATTGAGGTAGGGGATTGTTTTGGACCCACCTTTCAGTTTATATGCCATTCCCCAAGATTTGCGACAACTTTTTTTTTCGCTAAAAAAACAGGTAAGGGGTTAACCCATGCTTTTTTTGCAAAATTTTTGTGAAAAAAAAAATTGAAAAAATATGCTGGCGGTAATCTCTAGATGTCAATTTAAGCGAAATAAGTCAAAATACCAGGTTTGCTACCTTAAACAGGCCATAAATTGAAAACCAAAATTTTACATTTGGAACCAAAGCTGGTGCTGTGGCTAAACCCGCTTACCAATTATGCTATAACTTGAGGTAGGAGATTGTTTTGGACCCACCTTTCAGTTTATATGCCATTCCCCAAGATTTGCGACAACTTTTTTTTTCGCTAAAAAAACAGGTAAGGGGTTAACCCATGCTTTTTTTGCAAAATTTTTGTGAAAAAAAAAAATGAAAAAATATGCTGGCGGTAATCTCTAGATGTCAATTTAAGCGAAATAAGTCAAAATACCAGGTTTGCTACCTTAAACAGGCCATAAATTGAAAACCAAAATTTTACATAAGCATGGGTTAACCCCTTACCTGTTTTTTTAGCGAAAAAAAAAGTTGTCGCAAATCTTGGGGAATGGCATATAAACTGAAAGGTGGGTCCAAAACAATCCCCTACCTCAAGTTATAGCATAATTGGTAAGCGGGTTTAGCCACAGCACCTGCTTTGGTTTCAAATGTAAAATTTTGGTTTTCAATTTATGGCCTGTTTAAGGTAGCAAACCTGGTATTTTGACTTATTTCGCTTAAATTGACATCTAGAGATTACCGCCAGCATATTTTTTCAATTTTTTTTTTCACAAAAATTTTGCAAAAAAAGCATGGGTTAACCCCTTACCTGTTTTTTTAGCGAAAAAAAAAGTTGTCGCAAATCTTGGGGAATGGCATATAAACTGAAAGGTGGGTCCAAAACAATCCCCTACCTCAAGTTATAGCATAATTGGTAAGCGGGTTTAGCCACAGCACCAGCTTTGGTTCCAAATGTAAAATTTTGGTTTTCAATTTATGGCCTGTTTAAGGTAGCAAACCTGGTATTTTGACTTATTTCGCTTAAATTGACATCTAGAGATTACCGCCAGCATATTTTTTCAATTTTTTTTTTCACAAAAATTTTTCAAAAAAAGCATGGGTTAACCCCTTACCTGTTTTTTTAGCGAAAAAAAAAGTTGTCGCAAATCTTGGGGAATGGCATATAAACTGAAAGGTGGGTCCAAAACAATCCCCTACCTCAAGTTATAGCATAATTGGTAAGCGGGTTTAGCCACAGCACCAGCTTTGGTTCCAAATGTAAAATTTTGGTTTTCAATTTATGGCCTGTTTAAGGTAGCAAACCTGGTATTTTGACTTATTTCGCTTAAATTGACATCTAGAGATTACCGCCAGCATATTTTTTCAATTTTTTTTCACAAAAATTTTGCAAAAAAAGCATGGGTTAACCCCTTACCTGTTTTTTTAGCGAAAAAAAAAGTTGTCGCAAATCTTGGGGAATGGCATATAAACTAAAAGGTGGGTCCAAAACAATCCCCTACCTCAAGTTATAGCATAATTGGTAAGCGGGTTTAGCCACAGCACCAGCTTTGGTTCCAAATGTAAAATTTTGGTTTTCAATTTATGGCCTGTTTAAGGTAGCAAACCTGGTATTTTGACTTATTTCGCTTAAATTGACATCTAGAGATTACCGCCAGCATATTTTTTCAATTTTTTTTTTCACAAAAATTTTGCAAAAAAAGCATGGGTTAACCCCTTACCTGTTTTTTTAGCGAAAAAAAAAGTTGTCGCAAATCTTGGGGAATGGCATATAAACTGAAAGGTGGGTCCAAAACAATCCCCTACCTCAAGTTATAGCATAATTGGTAAGCGGGTTTAGCCACAGCACCAGCTTTGGTTCCAAATGTAAAATTTTGGTTTTCAATTTATGGCCTGTTTAAGGTAGCAAACCTGGTATTTTGACTTATTTCGCTTAAATTGACATCTAGAGATTACCGCCAGCATATTTTTTCAATTTTTTTTTTCACAAAAATTTTGCAAAAAAAGCATGGGTTAACCCCTTACCTGTTTTTTTAGCGAAAAAAAAAGTTGTCGCAAATCTTGGGGAATGGCATATAAACTGAAAGGTGGGTCCAAAACAATCCCCTACCTCAAGTTATAGCATAATTGGTAAGCGGGTTTAGCCACAGCACCAGCTTTGGTTCCAAATGTAAAATTTTGGTTTTCAATTTATGGCCTGTTTAAGGTAGCAAACCTGGTATTTTGACTTATTTCGCTTAAATTGACATCTAGAGATTACCGCCAGCATATTTTTTCAATTTTTTTTTTCACAAAAATTTTGCAAAAAAAGCATGGGTTAACCCCTTACCTGTTTTTTTAGCGAAAAAAAAAGTTGTCGCAAATCTTGGGGAATGGCATATAAACTGAAAGGTGGGTCCAAAACAATCCCCTACCTCAAGTTATAGCATAATTGGTAAGCGGGTTTAGCCACAGCACCAGCTTTGGTTCCAAATGTAAAATTTTGGTTTTCAATTTATGGCCTGTTTAAGGTAGCAAACCTGGTATTTTGACTTATTTCGCTTAAATTGACATCTAGAGATTACCGCCAGCATATTTTTTCATTTTTTTTTTTCACAAAAATTTTGCAAAAAAAGCATGGTTTAACCCCTTACCTGGTTTTTTAGATAAAAAAAAAGTTGTCGCAAATCTTGGGGAATGGCATATAAACTGAAAGGTGGGTCCAAAACAATCCCCTACCTCAAGTTATAGCATAATTGGTAAGCGGGTTTAGCCACAGCACCAGCTTTGGTTCCAAATGTAAAATTTTGGTTTTCAATTTATGGCCTGTTTAAGGTAGCAAACCTGGTATTTTGACTTATTTCGCTTAAATTGACATCTAGAGATTACCGCCAGCATATTTTTTCATTTTTTTTTTCACAAAAATTTTGCAAAAAAAGCATGGGTTAACCCCTTACCTGTTTTTTTAGCGAAAAAAAAAGTTGTCGCAAATCTTGGGGAATGGCATATAAACTGAAAGGTGGGTCCAAAACAATCCCCTACCTCAAGTTATAGCATAATTGGTAAGCGGGTTTAGCCACAGCACCAGCTTTGGTTCCAAATGTAAAATTTTGGTTTTCAATTTATGGCCTGTTTAAGGTAGCAAACCTGGTATTTTGACTTATTTCGCTTAAATTGACATCTAGAGATTACCGCCAGCATATTTTTTCATTTTTTTTTTTCACAAAAATTTTGCAAAAAAAGCATGGTTTAACCCCTTACCTGGTTTTTTAGATAAAAAAAAAGTTGTCGCAAATCTTGGGGAATGGCATATAAACTGAAAGGTGGGTCCAAAACAATCCCCTACCTCAAGTTATAGCATAATTGGTAAGCGGGTTTAGCCACAGCACCAGCTTTGGTTCCAAATGTAAAATTTTGGTTTTCAATTTATGGCCTGTTTAAGGTAGCAAACCTGGTATTTTGACTTATTTCGCTTAAATTGACATCTAGAGATTACCGCCAGCATATTTTTTCATTTTTTTTTTCACAAAAATTTTGCAAAAAAAGCATGGGTTAACCCCTTACCTGTTTTTTTAGCGAAAAAAAAAGTTGTCGCAAATCTTGGGGAATGGCATATAAACTGAAAGGTGGGTCCAAAACAATCCCCTACCTCAAGTTATAGCATAATTGGTAAGCGGGTTTAGCCACAGCACCAGCTTTGGTTCCAAATGTAAAATTTTGGTTTTCAATTTATGGCCTGTTTAAGGTAGCAAACCTGGTATTTTGACTTATTTCGCTTAAATTGACATCTAGAGATTACCACCAGCATATTTTTTCAATTTTTTTTTTCACAAAAATTTTGCAAAAAAAGCATGGGTTAACCCCTTACCTGTTTTTTTAGCGAAAAAAAAAGTTGTCGCAAATCTTGGGGAATGGCATATAAACTGAAAGGTGAGTCCAAAACAATCCCCTACCTCAAGTTATAGCATAATTGGTAAGCGGGTTTAGCCACAGCACCAGCTTTGGTTCCAAATGTAAAATTTTGGTTTTCAATTTATGGCCTGTTTAAGGTAGCAAACCTGGTATTTTGACTTATTTCGCTTAAATTGACATCTAGAGATTACCGCCAGCATATTTTTTCATTTTTTTTTTCACAAAAATTTTGCAAAAAAAGCATGGGTTAACCCCTTACCTGTTTTTTTAGCGAAAAAAAAAGTTGTCGCAAATCTTGGGGAATGGTATATAAACTGAAAGGTGGGTCCAAAACAATCCCCTACCTCAAGTTATAGCATAATTGGTAAGCGGGTTTAGCCACAGCACCAGCTTTGGTTCCAAATGTAAAATTTTGGTTTTCAATTTATGGCCTGTTTAAGATAGCAAACCTGGTATTTTGACTTATTTCGCTTAAATTGACATCTAGAGATTACCGCCAGCATATTTTTTCATTTTTTTTTTCACAAAAATTTTGCAAAAAAAGCATGGGTTAACCCCTTACCTGTTTTTTTAGCGAAAAAAAAAGTTGTCGCAAATCTTGGGGAATGGTATATAAACTGAAAGGTGGGTCCAAAACAATCCCCTACCTCAAGTTATAGCATAATTGGTAAGCGGGTTTAGCCACAGCACCAGCTTTGGTTCCAAATGTAAAATTTTGGTTTTCAATTTATGGCCTGTTTAAGGTAGCAAACCTGGTATTTTGACTTATTTCGCTTAAATTGACATCTAGAGATTACCGCCAGCATATTTTTTCATTTTTTTTTTTCACAAAAATTTTGCAAAAAAAGCATGGGTTAACCCCTTACCTGTTTTTTTAGCGAAAAAAAAAGTTGTCGCAAATCTTGGGGAATGGCATATAAACTGAAAGGTGGGTCCAAAACAATCCCCTACCTCAAGTTATAGCATAATTGGTAAGCGGGTTTAGCCACAGCACCAGCTTTGGTTCCAAATGTAAAATTTTGGTTTTCAATTTATGGCCTGTTTAAGGTAGCAAACCTGGTATTTTGACTTATTTCGCTTAAATTGACATCTAGAGATTACCGCCAGCATATTTTTTCAATTTTTTTTTTCACAAAAATTTTGCAAAAAAAGCATGGGTTAACCCCTTACCTGTTTTTTTAGCGAAAAAAAAAGTTGTCGCAAATCTTGGGGAATGGCATATAAACTGAAAGGTGGGTCCAAAACAATCCCCTACCTCAAGTTATAGCATAATTGGTAAGCGGGTTTAGCCACAGCACCAGCTTTGGTTCCAAATGTAAAATTTTGGTTTTCAATTTATGGCCTGTTTAAGGTAGCAAACCTGGTATTTTGACTTATTTCGCTTAAATTGACATCTAGAGATTACCGCCAGCATATTTTTTCATTTTTTTTTTTCACAAAAATTTTGCAAAAAAAGCATGGGTTAACCCCTTACCTGTTTTTTTAGCGAAAAAAAAAGTTGTCGCAAATCTTGGGGAATGGCATATAAACTGAAAGGTGGGTCCAAAACAATCCCCTACCTCAAGTTATAGCATAATTGGTAAGCGGGTTTAGCCACAGCACCAGCTTTGGTTCCAAATGTAAAATTTTGGTTTTCAATTTATGGCCTGTTTAAGGTAGCAAACCTGGTATTTTGACTTATTTCGCTTAAATTGACATCTAGAGATTACCGCCAGCATATTTTTTCAATTTTTTTTTTCACAAAAATTTTGCAAAAAAAGCATGGGTTAACCCCTTACCTGTTTTTTTAGCGAAAAAAAAAGTTGTCGCAAATCTTGGGGAATGGCATATAAACTGAAAGGTGGGTCCAAAACAATCCCCTACCTCAAGTTATAGCATAATTGGTAAGCGGGTTTAGCCACAGCACCAGCTTTGGTTCCAAATGTAAAATTTTGGTTTTCAATTTATGGCCTGTTTAAGGTAGCAAACCTGGTATTTTGACTTATTTCGCTTAAATTGACATCTAGAGATTACCGCCAGCATATTTTTTCAATTTTTTTTTTCACAAAAATTTTGCAAAAAAAGCATGGGTTAACCCCTTACCTGTTTTTTTAGCGAAAAAAAAAGTTGTCGCAAATCTTGGGGAATGGCATATAAACTGAAAGGTGGGTCCAAAACAATCCCCTACCTCAAGTTATAGCATAATTGGTAAGCGGGTTTAGCCACAGCACCAGCTTTGGTTCCAAATGTAAAATTTTGGTTTTCAATTTATGGCCTGTTTAAGGTAGCAAACCTGGTATTTTGACTTATTTCGCTTAAATTGACATCTAGAGATTACCGCCAGCATATTTTTTCAATTTTTTTTTTCACCAAAATTTTGCAAAAAAAGCATGGGTTAACCCCTTACCTGTTTTTTTAGCGAAAAAAAAAGTTGTCGCAAATCTTGGGGAATGGCATATAAACTGAAAGGTGGGTCCAAAACAATCCCCTACCTCAAGTTATAGCATAATTGGTAAGCGGGTTTAGCCACAGCACCAGCTTTGGTTCCAAATGTAAAATTTTGGTTTTCAATTTATGGCCTGTTTAAGGTAGCAAACCTGGTATTTTGACTTATTTCGCTTAAATTGACATCTAGAGATTACCGCCAGCATATTTTTTCAATTTTTTTTTTCACCAAAATTTTGCAAAAAAAGCATGGGTTAACCCCTTACCTGTTTTTTTAGCGAAAAAAAAAGTTGTCGCAAATCTTGGGGAATGGCATATAAACTGAAAGGTGGGTCCAAAACAATCCCCTACCTCAAGTTATAGCATAATTGGTAAGCGGGTTTAGCCACAGCACCAGCTTTGGTTTCAAATGTAAAATTTTGGTTTGCAATTTATGGCCTGTTTAAGGTAGCAAACCTGGTATTTTGACTTATTTCGCTTAAATTGACATCTAGAGATTACCGCCAGCATATTTTTTCAATTTTTTTTTTCACAAAAATTTTGCAAAAAAAGCATGGGTTAACCCCTTACCTGTTTTTTTAGCGAAAAAAAAAGTTGTCGCAAATCTTGGGGAATGGCATATAAACTGAAAGGTGGGTCCAAAACAATCCCCTACCTCAAGTTATAGCATAATTGGTAAGCGGGTTTAGCCACAGCACCAGCTTTGGTTCCAAATGTAAAATTTTGGTTTTCAATTTATGGCCTGTTTAAGGTAGCAAACCTGGTATTTTGACTTATTTCGCTTAAATTGACATCTAGAGATTACCGCCAGCATATTTTTTCAATTTTTTTTTTCACAAAAATTTTGCAAAAAAAGCATGGGTTAACCCCTTACCTGTTTTTTTAGCGAAAAAAAAAGTTGTCGCAAATCTTGGGGAATGGCATATAAACTGAAAGGTGGGTCCAAAACAATCCCCTACCTCAAGTTATAGCATAATTGGTAAGCGGGTTTAGCCACAGCACCAGCTTTGGTTCCAAATGTAAAATTTTGGTTTTCAATTTATGGCCTGTTTAAGGTAGCAAACCTGGTATTTTGACTTATTTCGCTTAAATTGACATCTAGAGATTACCGCCAGCATATTTTTTCATTTTTTTTTTTCACAAAAATTTTGCAAAAAAAGCATGGGTTAACCCCTTACCTGTTTTTTTAGCGAAAAAAAAAGTTGTCGCAAATCTTGGGGAATGGCATATAAACTGAAAGGTGGGTCCAAAACAATCCCCTACCTCAAGTTATAGCATAATTGGTAAGCGGGTTTAGCCACAGCACCAGCTTTGGTTCCAAATGTAAAATTTTGGTTTTCAATTTATGGCCTGTTTAAGGTAGCAAACCTGGTATTTTGACTTATTTCGCTTAAATTGACATCTAGAGATTACCGCCAGCATATTTTTTCACAAAAATTTTGCAAAAAAAGCATGGGTTAACCCCTGTTTTTTTAGCGAAAAAAAAAGTTGTCGCAAATCTTGGGGAATGGCATATAAACTGAAAGGTGGGTCCAAAACAATCCCCTACCTCAAGTTATAGCATAATTGGTAAGCGGGTTTAGCCACAGCACCAGCTTTGGTTCCAAATGTAAAATTTTGGTTTTCAATTTATGGCCTGTTTAAGGTAGCAAACCTGGTATTTTGACTTATTTCGCTTAAATTGACATCTAGAGATTACCGCCAGCATATTTTTTCAATTTTTTTTTTCACAAAAACTTTGCAAAAAAAGCATGGGTTAACCCCTTACCTGTTTTTTTAGCGAAAAAAAAAGTTGTCGCAAATCTTGGGGAATGGCATATAAACTGAAAGGTGGGTCCAAAACAATCCCCTACCTCAAGTTATAGCATAATTTGTAAGCGGGTTTAGCCACAGCACCAGCTTTGGTTCCAAATGTAAAATTTTGGTTTTCAATTTATGGCCTGTTTAAGGTAGCAAACCTGGTATTTTGACTTATTTCGCTTAAATTGACATCTAGAGATTACCGCCAGCATATTTTTTCAATTTTTTTTTTCACAAAAATTTTGCAAAAAAAGCATGGGTTAACCCCTTACCTGTTTTTTTAGCGAAAAAAAAAGTTGTCGCAAATCTTGGGGAATGGCATATAAACTGAAAGGTGGGTCCAAAACAATCCCCTACCTCAAGTTATAGCATAATTGGTAAGCGGGTTTAGCCACAGCACCAGCTTTGGTTCCAAATGTAAAATTTTGGTTTTCAATTTATGGCCTGTTTAAGGTAGCAAACCTGGTATTTTGACTTATTTCGCTTAAATTGACATCTAGAGATTACCGCCAGCATATTTTTTCAATTTTTTTTTTCACAAAAACTTTGCAAAAAAAGCATGGGTTAACCCCTTACCTGTTTTTTTAGCGAAAAAAAAAGTTGTCGCAAATCTTGGGGAATGGCATATAAACTGAAAGGTGGGTCCAAAACAATCCCCTACCTCAAGTTATAGCATAATTGGTAAGCGGGTTTAGCCACAGCACCAGCTTTGGTTCCAAATGTAAAATTTTGGTTTTCAATTTATGGCCTGTTTAAGGTAGCAAACCTGGTATTTTGACTTATTTCGCTTAAATTGACATCTAGAGATTACCGCCAGCATATTTTTTCAATTTTTTTTTTCACAAAAACTTTGCAAAAAAAGCATGGGTTAACCCCTTACCTGTTTTTTTAGCGAAAAAAAAAGTTGTCGCAAATCTTGGGGAATGGCATATAAACTGAAAGGTGGGTCCAAAACAATCCCCTACCTCAAGTTATAGCATAATTGGTAAGCGGGTTTAGCCACAGCACCAGCTTTGGTTCCAAATGTAAAATTTTGGTTTTCAATTTATGGCCTGTTTAAGGTAGCAAACCTGGTATTTTGACTTATTTCGCTTAAATTGACATCTAGAGATTACCGCCAGCATATTTTTTCATTTTTTTTTTTCACAAAAATTTTGCAAAAAAAGCATGGGTTAACCCCTTACCTGTTTTTTTAGCGAAAAAAAAAGTTGTCGCAAATCTTGGGGAATGGCATATAAACTGAAAGGTGGGTCCAAAACAATCCCCTACCTCAAGTTATAGCATAATTGGTAAGCGGGTTTAGCCACAGCACCAGCTTTGGTTCCAAATGTAAAATTTTGGTTTTCAATTTATGGCCTGTTTAAGGTAGCAAACCTGGTATTTTGACTTATTTCGCTTAAATTGACATCTAGAGATTACCGCCAGCATATTTTTTCATTTTTTTTTTTCACAAAAATTTTGCAAAAAAAGCATGGGTTAACCCCTTACCTGTTTTTTTAGCGAAAAAAAAAGTTGTCGCAAATCTTGGGGAATGGCATATAAACTGAAAGGTGGGTCCAAAACAATCCCCTACCTCAAGTTATAGCATAATTGGTAAGCGGGTTTAGCCACAGCACCAGCTTTGGTTCCAAATGTAAAATTTTGGTTTTCAATTTATGGCCTGTTTAAGGTAGCAAACCTGGTATTTTGACTTATTTCGCTTAAATTGACATCTAGAGATTACCGCCAGCATATTTTTTCATTTTTTTTTTTCACAGAAATTTTGCAAAAAAAGCATGGGTTAACCCCTTACCTGTTTTTTTTAGCGAAAAAAAAAGTTGTCGCAAATCTTGGGGAATGGCATATAAACTGAAAGGTGGGTCCAAAACAATCCCCTACCTCAAGTTATAGCATAATTGGTAAGCGGGTTTAGCCACAGCACCAGCTTTGGTTCCAAATGTAAAATTTTGGTTTTCAATTTATGGCCTGTTTAAGGTAGCAAACCTGGTATTTTGACTTATTTCGCTTAAATTGACATCTAGAGATTACCGCCAGCATATTTTTTCATTTTTTTTTTCACAAAAATTTTGCAAAAAAAGCATGGGTTAACCCCTTACCTGTTTTTTTAGCGAAAAAAAAAGTTGTCGCAAATCTTGGGGAATGGCATATAAACTGAAAGGTGGGTCCAAAACAATCCCCTACCTCAAGTTATAGCATAATTGGTAAGCGGGTTTAGCCACAGCACCAGCTTTGGTTCCAAATGTAAAATTTTGGTTTTCAATTTATGGCCTGTTTAAGGTAGCAAACCTGGTATTTTGACTTATTTCGCTTAAATTGACATCTAGAGATTACCGCCAGCATATTTTTTCATTTTTTTTTTTCACAAAAATTTTGCAAAAAAAGCATGGTTTAACCCCTTACCTGTTTTTTTAGCGAAAAAAAAAGTTGTCGCAAATCTTGGGGAATGGCATATAAACTGAAAGGTGGGTCCAAAACAATCCCCTACCTCAAGTTATAGCATAATTGGTAAGCGGGTTTAGCCACAGCACCAGCTTTGGTTCCAAATGTAAAATTTTGGTTTTCAATTTATGGCCTGTTTAAGGTAGCAAACCTGGTATTTTGACTTATTTCGCTTAAATTGACATCTAGAGATTACCGCCAGCATATTTTTTCATTTTTTTTTTTCACAAAAATTTTGCAAAAAAAGCATGGGTTAACCCCTTACCTGTTTTTTTAGCGAAAAAAAAAGTTGTCGCAAATCTTGGGGAATGGCATATAAACTGAAAGGTGGGTCCAAAACAATCCCCTACCTCAAGTTATAGCATAATTGGTAAGCGGGTTTAGCCACAGCACCAGCTTTGGTTCCAAATGTAAAATTTTGGTTTTCAATTTATGGCCTGTTTAAGGTAGCAAACCTGGTACTTTGACTTATTTCGCTTAAATTGACATCTAGAGATTACCGCCAGCATATTTTTTCATTTTTTTTTTTCACCAAAATTTTGCAAAAAAAGCATGGGTTAACCCCTTACCTGTTTTTTTAGCGAAAAAAAAAGTTGTCGCAAATCTTGGGGAATGGCATATAAACTGAAAGGTGGGTCCAAAACAATCCCCTACCTCAAGTTATAGCATAATTGGTAAGCGGGTTTAGCCACAGCACCAGCTTTGGTTCCAAATGTAAAATTTTGGTTTTCAATTTATGGCCTGTTTAAGGTAGCAAACCTGGTATTTTGACTTATTTCGCTTAAATTGACATCTAGAGATTACCGCCAGCATATTTTTTCAATTTTTTTTTTCACAAAAATTTTGCAAAAAAAGCATGGGTTAACCCCTTACCTGTTTTTTTAGCGAAAAAAAAAGTTGTCGCAAATCTTGGGGAATGGCATATAAACTGAAAGGTGGGTCCAAAACAATCCCCTACCTCAAGTTATAGCATAATTGGTAAGCGGGTTTAGCCACAGCACCAGCTTTGGTTCCAAATGTAAAATTTTGGTTTTCAATTTATGGCCTGTTTAAGGTAGCAAACCTGGTATTTTGACTTATTTCGCTTAAATTGACATCTAGAGATTACCGCCAGCATATTTTTTCAATTTTTTTTTTCACAAAAACTTTGCAAAAAAAGCATGGGTTAACCCCTTACCTATTTTTTTAGCGAAAAAAAAAGTTGTCGCAAATCTTGGGGAATGGCATATAAACTGAAAGGTGGGTCCAAAACAATCCCCTACCTCAAGTTATAGCATAATTGGTAAGCGGGTTTAGCCACAGCACCAGCTTTGGTTCCAAATGTAAAATTTTGGTTTTCAATTTATGGCCTGTTTAAGGTAGCAAACCTGGTATTTTGACTTATTTCGCTTAAATTGACATCTAGAGATTACCGCCAGCATATTTTTTCAATTTTTTTTTTCACAAAAATTTTGCAAAAAAAGCATGGGTTAACCCCTTACCTGTTTTTTTAGCGAAAAAAAAAGTTGTCGCAAATCTTGGGGAATGGCATATAAACTGAAAGGTGGGTCCAAAACAATCCCCTACCTCAAGTTATAGCATAATTGGTAAGCGGGTTTAGCCACAGCACCAGCTTTGGTTCCAAATGTAAAATTTTGGTTTTCAATTTATGGCCTGTTTAAGGTAGCAAACCTGGTATTTTGACTTATTTCGCTTAAATTGACATCTAGAGATTACCGCCAGCATATTTTTTCAATTTTTTTTTTCACAAAAATTTTGCAAAAAAAGCATGGGTTAACCCCTTACCTGTTTTTTTAGCGAAAAAAAAAGTTGTCGCAAATCTTGGGGAATGGCATATAAACTGAAAGGTGGGTCCAAAACAATCCCCTACCTCAAGTTATAGCATAATTGGTAAGCGGGTTTAGCCACAGCACCAGCTTTGGTTCCAAATGTAAAATTTTGGTTTTCAATTTATGGCCTGTTTAAGGTAGCAAACCTGGTATTTTGACTTATTTCGCTTAAATTGACATCTAGAGATTACCGCCAGCATATTTTTTCAATTTTTTTTTTCACAAAAATTTTGCAAAAAAAGCATGGGTTAACCCCTTACCTGTTTTTTTAGCGAAAAAAAAAGTTGTCGCAAATCTTGGGGAATGGCATATAAACTGAAAGGTGGGTCCAAAACAATCCCCTACCTCAAGTTATAGCATAATTGGTAAGCGGGTTTAGCCACAGCACCAGCTTTGGTTCCAAATGTAAAATTTTGGTTTTCAATTTATGGCCTGTTTAAGGTAGCAAACCTGGTATTTTGACTTATTTCGCTTAAATTGACATCTAGAGATTACCGCCAGCATATTTTTTCAATTTTTTTTTTCACAAAAATTTTGCAAAAAAAGCATGGGTTAACCCCTTACCTGTTTTTTTAGCGAAAAAAAAAGTTGTCGCAAATCTTGGGGAATGGCATATAAACTGAAAGGTGGGTCCAAAACAATCCCCTACCTCAAGTTATAGCATAATTGGTAAGCGGGTTTAGCCACAGCACCAGCTTTGGTTCCAAATGTAAAATTTTGGTTTTCAATTTATGGCCTGTTTAAGGTAGCAAACCTGGTATTTTGACTTATTTCGCTTAAATTGACATCTAGAGATTACCGCCAGCATATTTTTTCAATTTTTTTTTTCACAAAAATCTTGCAAAAAAAGCATGGGTTAACCCCTTACCTGTTTTTTTTAGCGAAAAAAAAAGTTGTCGCAAATCTTGGGGAATGGCATATAAACTGAAAGGTGGGTCCAAAACAATCCCCTACCTCAAGTTATAGCATAATTGGTAAGCGGGTTTAGCCACAGCACCAGCTTTGGTTCCAAATGTAAAATTTTGGTTTTCAATTTATGGCCTGTTTAAGGTAGCAAACCTGGTATTTTGACTTATTTCGCTTAAATTGACATCTAGAGATTACCGCCAGCATATTTTTTCAATTTTTTTTTTCACAAAAATTTTGCAAAAAAAGCATGGGTTAACCCCTTACCTGTTTTTTTAGCGAAAAAAAAAGTTGTCGCAAATCTTGGGGAATGGCATATAAACTGAAAGGTGGGTCCAAAACAATCCCCTACCTCAAGTTATAGCATAATTGGTAAGCGGGTTTAGCCACAGCACCAGCTTTGGTTCCAAATGTAAAATTTTGGTTTTCAATTTATGGCCTGTTTAAGGTAGCAAACCTGGTATTTTGACTTATTTCGCTTAAATTGACATCTAGAGATTACCGCCAGCATATTTTTTTATTTTTTTTTTTCACAAAAATTTTGCAAAAAAAGCATGGGTTAACCCCTTACCTGTTTTTTTAGCGAAAAAAAAAGTTGTCGCAAATCTTGGGGAATGGCATATAAACTGAAAGGTGGGTCCAAAACAATCCCCTACCTCAAGTTATAGCATAATTAGTAAGCGGGTTTAGCCACAGCACCAGCTTTGGTTCCAAATGTAAAATTTTGGTTTTCAATTTATGGCCTGTTTAAGGTAGCAAACCTGGTATTTTGACTTATTTCGCTTAAATTGACATCTAGAGATTACCGCCAGCATATTTTTTCAATTTTTTTTTTCACAAAAATTTTGCAAAAAAAGCATGGGTTAACCCCTTACCTGTTTTTTTAGCGAAAAAAAAAGTTGTCGCAAATCTTGGGGAATGGCATATAAACTGAAAGGTGGGTCCAAAACAATCCCCTACCTCAAGTTATAGCATAATTAGTAAGCGGGTTTAGCCACAGCACCAGCTTTGGTTCCAAATGTAAAATTTTGGTTTTCAATTTATGGCCTGTTTAAGGTAGCAAACCTGGTATTTTGACTTATTTCGCTTAAATTGACATCTAGAGATTACCGCCAGCATATTTTTTCAATTTTTTTTTTCACAAAAATTTTGCAAAAAAAGCATGGGTTAACCCCTTACCTGTTTTTTTAGCGAAAAAAAAAGTTGTCGCAAATCTTGGGGAATGGCATATAAACTGAAAGGTGGGTCCAAAACAATCCCCTACCTCAAGTTATAGCATAATTGGTAAGCGGGTTTAGCCACAGCACCAGCTTTGGTTTCAAATGTAAAATTTTGGTTTGCAATTTATGGCCTGTTTAAGGTAGCAAACCTGGTATTTTGACTTATTTCGCTTAAATTGACATCTAGAGATTACCGCTAGCATATTTTTTCAATATTTTTTTTGACAAAACTTTTGCAAAAAAAGCATGGGTTAACCCCTTACCTGTTTTTTTAGCGAAAAAAAAAGTTGTCGCAAATCTTGGGGAATGGCATATAAACTGAAAGGTGGGTCCAAAACAATCCCCTACCTCAAGTTATAGCATAATTGGTAAGCGGGTTTAGCCACAGCACCAGCTTTGGTTTCAAATGTAAAATTTTGGTTTGCAATTTATGGCCTGTTTAAGGTAGCAAACCTGGTATTTTGACTTATTTCGCTTAAATTGACATCTAGAGATTACCGCTAGCATATTTTTTCAATATTTTTTTTGACAAAAATTTTGCAAAAAAAGCATGGGTTAACCCCTTACCTGTTTTTTTAGCGAAAAAAAAAGTTGTCGCAAATCTTGGGGAATGGCATATAAACTGAAAGGTGGGTCCAAAACAATCCCCTACCTCAAGTTATAGCATAATTGGTAAGCGGGTTTAGCCACAGCACCAGCTTTGGTTTCAAATGTAAAATTTTGGTTTGCAATTTATGGCCTGTTTAAGGTAGCAAACCTGGTATTTTGACTTATTTCGCTTAAATTGACATCTAGAGATTACCGCTAGCATATTTTTTCAATATTTTTTTTGACAAAAATTTTGCAAAAAAAGCATGGGTTAACCCCTTACCTGTTTTTTTAGCGAAAAAAAAAGTTGTCGCAAATCTTGGGGAATGGCATATAAACTGAAAGGTGGGTCCAAAACAATCCCCTACCTCAAGTTATAGCATAATTGGTAAGCGGGTTTAGCCACAGCACCAGCTTTGGTTTCAAATGTAAAATTTTGGTTTGCAATTTATGGCCTGTTTAAGGTAGCAAACCTGGTATTTTGACTTATTTCGCTTAAATTGACATCTAGAGATTACCGCTAGCATATTTTTTCAATATTTTTTTTGACAAAAATTTTGCAAAAAAAGCATGGGTTAACCCCTTACCTGTTTTTTTAGCGAAAAAAAAAGTTGTCGCAAATCTTGGGGAATGGCATATAAACTGAAAGGTGGGTCCAAAACAATCCCCTACCTCAAGTTATAGCATAATTAGTAAGCGGGTTTAGCCACAGCACCAGCTTTGGTTCCAAATGTAAAATTTTGGTTTTCAATTTATGGCCTGTTTAAGGTAGCAAACCTGGTATTTTGACTTATTTCGCTTAAATTGACATCTAGAGATTACCGCCAGCATATTTTTTCAATTTTTTTTTTCACAAAAATTTTGCAAAAAAAGCATGGGTTAACCCCTTACCTGTTTTTTTAACGAAAAAAAAAGTTGTCGCAAATCTTGGGGAATGGCATATAAACTGAAAGGTGGGTCCAAAACAATCCCCTACCTCAAGTTATAGCATAATTGGTAAGCGGGTTTAGCCACAGCACCAGCTTTGGTTCCAAATGTAAAATTTTGGTTTTCAATTTATGGCCTGTTTAAGGTAGCAAACCTGGTATTTTGACTTATTTCGCTTAAATTGACATCTAGAGATTACCGCCAGCATATTTTTTTATTTTTTTTTTTCACAAAAATTTTGCAAAAAAAGCATGGGTTAACCCCTTACCTGTTTTTTTAGCGAAAAAAAAAGTTGTCGCAAATCTTGGGGAATGGCATATAAACTGAAAGGTGGGTCCAAAACAATCCCCTACCTCAAGTTATAGCATAATTAGTAAGCGGGTTTAGCCACAGCACCAGCTTTGGTTCCAAATGTAAAATTTTGGTTTTCAATTTATGGCCTGTTTAAGGTAGCAAACCTGGTATTTTGACTTATTTCGCTTAAATTGACATCTAGAGATTACCGCCAGCATATTTTTTCAATTTTTTTTTTCACAAAAATTTTGCAAAAAAAGCATGGGTTAACCCCTTACCTGTTTTTTTAGCGAAAAAAAAAGTTGTCGCAAATCTTGGGGAATGGCATATAAACTGAAAGGTGGGTCCAAAACAATCCCCTACCTCAAGTTATAGCATAATTGGTAAGCGGGTTTAGCCACAGCACCAGCTTTGGTTTCAAATGTAAAATTTTGGTTTGCAATTTATGGCCTGTTTAAGGTAGCAAACCTGGTATTTTGACTTATTTCGCTTAAATTGACATCTAGAGATTACCGCTAGCATATTTTTTCAATATTTTTTTTGACAAAACTTTTGCAAAAAAAGCATGGGTTAACCCCTTACCTGTTTTTTTAGCGAAAAAAAAAGTTGTCGCAAATCTTGGGGAATGGCATATAAACTGAAAGGTGGGTCCAAAACAATCCCCTACCTCAAGTTATAGCATAATTGGTAAGCGGGTTTAGCCACAGCACCAGCTTTGGTTTCAAATGTAAAATTTTGGTTTGCAATTTATGGCCTGTTTAAGGTAGCAAACCTGGTATTTTGACTTATTTCGCTTAAATTGACATCTAGAGATTACCGCTAGCATATTTTTTCAATATTTTTTTTGACAAAAATTTTGCAAAAAAAGCATGGGTTAACCCCTTACCTGTTTTTTTAGCGAAAAAAAAAGTTGTCGCAAATCTTGGGGAATGGCATATAAACTGAAAGGTGGGTCCAAAACAATCCCCTACCTCAAGTTATAGCATAATTGGTAAGCGGGTTTAGCCACAGCACCAGCTTTGGTTTCAAATGTAAAATTTTGGTTTGCAATTTATGGCCTGTTTAAGGTAGCAAACCTGGTATTTTGACTTATTTCGCTTAAATTGACATCTAGAGATTACCGCTAGCATATTTTTTCAATATTTTTTTTGACAAAAATTTTGCAAAAAAAGCATGGGTTAACCCCTTACCTGTTTTTTTAGCGAAAAAAAAAGTTGTCGCAAATCTTGGGGAATGGCATATAAACTGAAAGGTGGGTCCAAAACAATCCCCTACCTCAAGTTATAGCATAATTGGTAAGCGGGTTTAGCCACAGCACCAGCTTTGGTTTCAAATGTAAAATTTTGATTTGCAATTTATGGCCTGTTTAAGGTAGCAAACCTGGTATTTTGACTTATTTCGCTTAAATTGACATCTAGAGATTACCGCTAGCATATTTTTTCAATATTTTTTTTGACAAAAATTTTGCAAAAAAAGCATGGGTTAACCCCTTACCTGTTTTTTTAGCGAAAAAAAAAGTTGTCGCAAATCTTGGGGAATGGCATATAAACTGAAAGGTGGGTCCAAAACAATCCCCTACCTCAAGTTATAGCATAATTGGTAAGCGGGTTTAGCCACAGCACCAGCTTTGGTTTCAAATGTAAAATTTTGGTTTGCAATTTATGGCCTGTTTAAGGTAGCAAACCTGGTATTTTGACTTATTTCGCTTAAATTGACATCTAGAGATTACCGCTAGCATATTTTTTCAATTTTTTTTTTGACAAAAATTTTGCAAAAAAAGCATGGGTTAACCCCTTACCTGTTTTTTTAGCGAAAAAAAAAGTTGTCGCAAATCTTGGGGAATGGCATATAAACTGAAAGGTGGGTCCAAAACAATCCCCTACCTCAAGTTATAGCATAATTGGTAAGCGGGTTTAGCCACAGCACCAGCTTTGGTTTCAAATGTAAAATTTTGGTTTGCAATTTATGGCCTGTTTAAGGTAGCAAACCTGGTATTTTGACTTATTTCGCTTAAATTGACATCTAGAGATTACCGCTAGCATATTTTTTCAATTTTTTTTTTGACAAAAATTTTGCAAAAAAAGCATGGGTTATAACCCCTTACCTGTTTTTTTAGCGAAAAAAAAAGTTGTCGCAAATCTTGGGGAATGGCATATAAACTGAAAGGTGGGTCCAAAACAATCCCCTACCTCAAGTTATAGCATAATTGGTAAGCGGGTTTAGCCACAGCACCAGCTTTGGTTTCAAATGTAAAATTTTGGTTTGCAATTTATGGCCTGTTTAAGGTAGCAAACCTGGTATTTTGACTTATTTCGCTTAAATTGACATCTAGAGATTACCGCTAGCATATTTTTTCAATATTTTTTTTGACAAAAATTTTGCAAAAAAAGCATGGGTTAACCCCTTACCTGTTTTTTTAGCGAAAAAAAAAGTTGTCGCAAATCTTGGGGAATGGCATATAAACTGAAAGGTCCAAAACAATCCCCTACCTCAAGTTATAGCATAATTGGTAAGCGGGTTTAGCCACAGCACCAGCTTTGGTTTCAAATGTAAAATTTTGGTTTGCAATTTATGGCCTGTTTAAGGTAGCAAACCTGGTATTTTGACTTATTTCGCTTAAATTGACATCTAGAGATTACCGCTAGCATATTTTTTCAATATTTTTTTTGACAAAAATTTTGCAAAAAAAGCATGGGTTAACCCCTTACCTGTTTTTTTAGCGAAAAAAAAAGTTGTCGCAAATCTTGGGGAATGGCATATAAACTGAAAGGTGGGTCCAAAACAATCCCCTACCTCAAGTTATAGCATAATTGGTAAGCGGGTTTAGCCACAGCACCAGCTTTGGTTTCAAATGTAAAATTTTGGTTTGCAATTTATGGCCTGTTTAAGGTAGCAAACCTGGTATTTTGACTTATTTCGCTTAAATTGACATCTAGAGATTACCGCTAGCATATTTTTTCAATATTTTTTTTGACAAAAATTTTGCAAAAAAAGCATGGGTTAACCCCTTACCTGTTTTTTTAGCGAAAAAAAAAGTTGTCGCAAATCTTGGGGAATGGCATATAAACTGAAAGGTGGGTCCAAAACAATCCCCTACCTCAAGTTATAGCATAATTGGTAAGCGGGTTTAGCCACAGCACCAGCTTTGGTTTCAAATGTAAAATTTTGGTTTGCAATTTATGGCCTGTTTAAGGTAGCAAACCTGGTATTTTGACTTATTTCGCTTAAATTGACATCTAGAGATTACCGCTAGCATATTTTTTCAATATTTTTTTTGACAAAAATTTTGCAAAAAAAGCATGGGTTAACCCCTTACCTGTTTTTTTAGCGAAAAAAAAAGTTGTCGCAAATCTTGGGGAATGGCATATAAACTGAAAGGTGGGTCCAAAACAATCCCCTACCTCAAGTTATAGCATAATTGGTAAGCGGGTTTAGCCACAGCACCAGCTTTGGTTTCAAATGTAAAATTTTGGTTTGCAATTTATGGCCTGTTTAAGGTAGCAAACCTGGTATTTTGACTTATTTCGCTTAAATTGACATCTAGAGATTACCGCTAGCATATTTTTTCAATTTTTTTTTTGACAAAAATTTTGCAAAAAAAGCATGGGTTAACCCCTTACCTGTTTTTTTAGCGAAAAAAAAAGTTGTCGCAAATCTTGGGGAATGGCATATAAACTGAAAGGTGGGTCCAAAACAATCCCCTACCTCAAGTTATAGCATAATTGGTAAGCGGGTTTAGCCACAGCACCAGCTTTGGTTTCAAATGTAAAATTTTGGTTTGCAATTTATGGCCTGTTTAAGGTAGCAAACCTGGTATTTTGACTTATTTCGCTTAAATTGACATCTAGAGATTACCGCTAGCATATTTTTTCAATATTTTTTTTGACAAAAATTTTGCAAAAAAAGCATGGGTTAACCCCTTACCTGTTTTTTTAGCGAAAAAAAAAGTTGTCGCAAATCTTGGGGAATGGCATATAAACTGAAAGGTGGGTCCAAAACAATCCCCTACCTCAAGTTATAGCATAATTGGTAAGCGGGTTTAGCCATAGCACCAGCTTTGGTTTCAAATGTAAAATTTTTGGTTTTCAAATTATGGCCTGTTTAAGGTAGCAAACCTGCCTGGTATTTTGACTTATTTCGCTTAAATTGACATCTAGAGATTACCGCTAGCATATTTTTTCAATATTTTTTTTGACAAAAATTTTGCAAAAAAAGCATGGGTTAACCCCTTACCTGTTTTTTTAGCGAAAAAAAAAGTTGTCGCAAATCTTGGGGAATGGCATATAAACTGAAAGGTGGGTCCAAAACAATCCCCTACCTCAAGTTATAGCATAATTGGTAAGCGGGTTTAGCCACAGCACCAGCTTTGGTTTCAAATGTAAAATTTTGGTTTGCAATTTATGGCCTGTTTAAGGTAGCAAACCTGGTATTTTGACTTATTTCGCTTAAATTGACATCTAGAGATTACCGCTAGCATATTTTTTCAATATTTTTTTTGACAAAAATTTTGCAAAAAAAGCATGGGTTAACCCCTTACCTGTTTTTTTAGCGAAAAAAAAAGTTGTCGCAAATCTTGGGGAATGGCATATAAACTGAAAGGTGGGTCCAAAACAATCCCCTACCTCAAGTTATAGCATAATTGGTAAGCGGGTTTAGCCACAGCACCAGCTTTGGTTTCAAATGTAAAATTTTGGTTTGCAATTTATGGCCTGTTTAAGGTAGCAAACCTGGTATTTTGACTTATTTCGCTTAAATTGACATCTAGAGATTACCGCTAGCATATTTTTTCAATATTTTTTTTGACAAAAATTTTGCAAAAAAAGCATGGGTTAACCCCTTACCTGTTTTTTTAGCGAAAAAAAAAGTTGTCGCAAATCTTGGGGAATGGCATATAAACTGAAAGGTGGGTCCAAAACAATCCCCTACCTCAAGTTATAGCATAATTGGTAAGCGGGTTTAGCCACAGCACCAGCTTTGGTTTCAAATGTAAAATTTTGGTTTGCAATTTATGGCCTGTTTAAGGTAGCAAACCTGGTATTTTGACTTATTTCGCTTAAATTGACATCTAGAGATTACCGCTAGCATATTTTTTCAATTTTTTTTTTGACAAAAATTTTGCAAAAAAAGCATGGGTTAACCCCTTACCTGTTTTTTTAGCGAAAAAAAAAGTTGTCGCAAATCTTGGGGAATGGCATATAAACTGAAAGGTGGGTCCAAAACAATCCCCTACCTCAAGTTATAGCATAATTGGTAAGCGGGTTTAGCCACAGCACCAGCTTTGGTTTCAAATGTAAAATTTTGGTTTGCAATTTATGGCCTGTTTAAGGTAGCAAACCTGGTATTTTGACTTATTTCGCTTAAATTGACATCTAGAGATTACCGCTAGCATATTTTTTCAATTTTTTTTTTGACAAAAATTTTGCAAAAAAAGCATGGGTTAACCCCTTACCTGTTTTTTTAGCGAAAAAAAAAGTTGTCGCAAATCTTGGGGAATGGCATATAAACTGAAAGGTGGGTCCAAAACAATCCCCTACCTCAAGTTATAGCATAATTGGTAAGCGGGTTTAGCCACAGCACCAGCTTTGGTTTCAAATGTAAAATTTTGGTTTGCAATTTATGGCCTGTTTAAGGTAGCAAACCTGGTATTTTGACTTATTTCGCTTAAATTGACATCTAGAGATTACCGCTAGCATATTTTTTCAATTTTTTTTTTGACAAAAATTTTGCAAAAAAAGCATGGGTTAACCCCTTACCTGTTTTTTTAGCGAAAAAAAAAGTTGTCGCAAATCTTGGGGAATGGCATATAAACTGAAAGGTGGGTCCAAAACAATCCCCTACCTCAAGTTATAGCATAATTGGTAAGCGGGTTTAGCCACAGCACCAGCTTTGGTTTCAAATGTAAAATTTTGGTTTGCAATTTATGGCCTGTTTAAGGTAGCAAACCTGGTATTTTGACTTATTTCGCTTAAATTGACATCTAGAGATTACCGCTAGCATATTTTTTCAATTTTTTTTTTGACAAAAATTTTGCAAAAAAAGCATGGGTTAACCCCTTACCTGTTTTTTTAGCGAAAAAAAAAGTTGTCGCAAATCTTGGGGAATGGCATATAAACTGAAAGGTGGGTCCAAAACAATCCCCTACCTCAAGTTATAGCATAATTGGTAAGCGGGTTTAGCCACAGCACCAGCTTTGGTTTCAAATGTAAAATTTTGGTTTGCAATTTATGGCCTGTTTAAGGTAGCAAACCTGGTATTTTGACTTATTTCGCTTAAATTGACATCTAGAGATTACCGCTAGCATATTTTTTCAATATTTTTTTTGACAAAAATTTTGCAAAAAAAGCATGGGTTAACCCCTTACCTGTTTTTTTAGCGAAAAAAAAAGTTGTCGCAAATCTTGGGGAATGGCATATAAACTGAAAGGTGGGTCCAAAACAATCCCCTACCTCAAGTTATAGCATAATTGGTAAGCGGGTTTAGCCACAGCACCAGCTTTGGTTTCAAATGTAAAATTTTGGTTTGCAATTTATGGCCTGTTTAAGGTAGCAAACCTGGTATTTTGACTTATTTCGCTTAAATTGACATCTAGAGATTACCGCTAGCATATTTTTTCAATTTTTTTTTTGACAAAAATTTTGCAAAAAAAGCATGGGTTAACCCCTTACCTGTTTTTTTAGCGAAAAAAAAAGTTGTCGCAAATCTTGGGGAATGGCATATAAACTGAAAGGTGGGTCCAAAACAATCCCCTACCTCAAGTTATAGCATAATTGGTAAGCGGGTTTAGCCACAGCACCAGCTTTGGTTTCAAATGTAAAATTTTGGTTTGCAATTTATGGCCTGTTTAAGGTAGCAAACCTGGTATTTTGACTTATTTCGCTTAAATTGACATCTAGAGATTACCGCTAGCATATTTTTTCAATTTTTTTTTTGACAAAAATTTTGCAAAAAAAGCATGGGTTAACCCCTTACCTGTTTTTTTAGCGAAAAAAAAAGTTGTCGCAAATCTTGGGGAATGGCATATAAACTGAAAGGTGGGTCCAAAACAATCCCCTACCTCAAGTTATAGCATAATTGGTAAGCGGGTTTAGCCACAGCACCAGCTTTGGTTTCAAATGTAAAATTTTGGTTTGCAATTTATGGCCTGTTTAAGGTAGCAAACCTGGTATTTTGACTTATTTCGCTTAAATTGACATCTAGAGATTACCGCTAGCATATTTTTTCAATATTTTTTTTGACAAAAATTTTGCAAAAAAAGCATGGGTTAACCCCTTACCTGTTTTTTTAGCGAAAAAAAAAGTTGTCGCAAATCTTGGGGAATGGCATATAAACTGAAAGGTGGGTCCAAAACAATCCCCTACCTCAAGTTATAGCATAATTGGTAAGCGGGTTTAGCCACAGCACCAGCTTTGGTTTCAAATGTAAAATTTTGGTTTGCAATTTATGGCCTGTTTAAGGTAGCAAACCTGGTATTTTGACTTATTTCGCTTAAATTGACATCTAGAGATTACCGCTAGCATATTTTTTCAATATTTTTTTTGACAAAAATTTTGCAAAAAAAGCATGGGTTAACCCCTTACCTGTTTTTTTAGCGAAAAAAAAAGTTGTCGCAAATCTTGGGGAATGGCATATAAACTGAAAGGTGGGTCCAAAACAATCCCCTACCTCAAGTTATAGCATAATTGGTAAGCGGGTTTAGCCACAGCACCAGCTTTGGTTTCAAATGTAAAATTTTGGTTTGCAATTTATGGCCTGTTTAAGGTAGCAAACCTGGTATTTTGACTTATTTCGCTTAAATTGACATCTAGAGATTACCGCTAGCATATTTTTTCAATATTTTTTTTGACAAAAATTTTGCAAAAAAAGCATGGGTTAACCCCTTACCTGTTTTTTTAGCGAAAAAAAAAGTTGTCGCAAATCTTGGGGAATGGCATATAAACTGAAAGGTGGGTCCAAAACAATCCCCTACCTCAAGTTATAGCATAATTGGTAAGCGGGTTTAGCCACAGCACCAGCTTTGGTTTCAAATGTAAAATTTTGGTTTGCAATTTATGGCCTGTTTAAGGTAGCAAACCTGGTATTTTGACTTATTTCGCTTAAATTGACATCTAGAGATTACCGCTAGCATATTTTTTCAATTTTTTTTTTGACAAAAATTTTGCAAAAAAAGCATGGGTTAACCCCTTACCTGTTTTTTTAGCGAAAAAAAAAGTTGTCGCAAATCTTGGGGAATGGCATATAAACTGAAAGGTGGGTCCAAAACAATCCCCTACCTCAAGTTATAGCATAATTGGTAAGCGGGTTTAGCCACAGCACCAGCTTTGGTTTCAAATGTAAAATTTTGGTTTGCAATTTATGGCCTGTTTAAGGTAGCAAACCTGGTATTTTGACTTATTTCGCTTAAATTGACATCTAGAGATTACCGCTAGCATATTTTTTCAATATTTTTTTTGACAAAAATTTTGCAAAAAAAGCATGGGTTAACCCCTTACCTGTTTTTTTAGCGAAAAAAAAAGTTGTCGCAAATCTTGGGGAATGGCATATAAACTGAAAGGTGGGTCCAAAACAATCCCCTACCTCAAGTTATAGCATAATTGGTAAGCGGGTTTAGCCATAGCACCAGCTTTGGTTTCAAATGTAAAATTTTTGGTTTTCAAATTATGGCCTGTTTAAGGTAGCAAACCTGCCTGGTATTTTGACTTATTTCGCTTAAATTGACATCTAGAGATTACCGCTAGCATATTTTTTCAATATTTTTTTTGACAAAAATTTTGCAAAAAAAGCATGGGTTAACCCCTTACCTGTTTTTTTAGCGAAAAAAAAAGTTGTCGCAAATCTTGGGGAATGGCATATAAACTGAAAGGTGGGTCCAAAACAATCCCCTACCTCAAGTTATAGCATAATTGGTAAGCGGGTTTAGCCACAGCACCAGCTTTGGTTTCAAATGTAAAATTTTGGTTTGCAATTTATGGCCTGTTTAAGGTAGCAAACCTGGTATTTTGACTTATTTCGCTTAAATTGACATCTAGAGATTACCGCTAGCATATTTTTTCAATATTTTTTTTGACAAAAATTTTGCAAAAAAAGCATGGGTTAACCCCTTACCTGTTTTTTTAGCGAAAAAAAAAGTTGTCGCAAATCTTGGGGAATGGCATATAAACTGAAAGGTGGGTCCAAAACAATCCCCTACCTCAAGTTATAGCATAATTGGTAAGCGGGTTTAGCCACAGCACCAGCTTTGGTTTCAAATGTAAAATTTTGGTTTGCAATTTATGGCCTGTTTAAGGTAGCAAACCTGGTATTTTGACTTATTTCGCTTAAATTGACATCTAGAGATTACCGCTAGCATATTTTTTCAATATTTTTTTTGACAAAAATTTTGCAAAAAAAGCATGGGTTAACCCCTTACCTGTTTTTTTAGCGAAAAAAAAAGTTGTCGCAAATCTTGGGGAATGGCATATAAACTGAAAGGTGGGTCCAAAACAATCCCCTACCTCAAGTTATAGCATAATTGGTAAGCGGGTTTAGCCACAGCACCAGCTTTGGTTTCAAATGTAAAATTTTGGTTTGCAATTTATGGCCTGTTTAAGGTAGCAAACCTGGTATTTTGACTTATTTCGCTTAAATTGACATCTAGAGATTACCGCTAGCATATTTTTTCAATTTTTTTTTTGACAAAAATTTTGCAAAAAAAGCATGGGTTAACCCCTTACCTGTTTTTTTAGCGAAAAAAAAAGTTGTCGCAAATCTTGGGGAATGGCATATAAACTGAAAGGTGGGTCCAAAACAATCCCCTACCTCAAGTTATAGCATAATTGGTAAGCGGGTTTAGCCACAGCACCAGCTTTGGTTTCAAATGTAAAATTTTGGTTTGCAATTTATGGCCTGTTTAAGGTAGCAAACCTGGTATTTTGACTTATTTCGCTTAAATTGACATCTAGAGATTACCGCTAGCATATTTTTTCAATTTTTTTTTTGACAAAAATTTTGCAAAAAAAGCATGGGTTAACCCCTTACCTGTTTTTTTAGCGAAAAAAAAAGTTGTCGCAAATCTTGGGGAATGGCATATAAACTGAAAGGTGGGTCCAAAACAATCCCCTACCTCAAGTTATAGCATAATTGGTAAGCGGGTTTAGCCACAGCACCAGCTTTGGTTTCAAATGTAAAATTTTGGTTTGCAATTTATGGCCTGTTTAAGGTAGCAAACCTGGTATTTTGACTTATTTCGCTTAAATTGACATCTAGAGATTACCGCTAGCATATTTTTTCAATTTTTTTTTTGACAAAAATTTTGCAAAAAAAGCATGGGTTAACCCCTTACCTGTTTTTTTAGCGAAAAAAAAAGTTGTCGCAAATCTTGGGGAATGGCATATAAACTGAAAGGTGGGTCCAAAACAATCCCCTACCTCAAGTTATAGCATAATTGGTAAGCGGGTTTAGCCACAGCACCAGCTTTGGTTTCAAATGTAAAATTTTGGTTTGCAATTTATGGCCTGTTTAAGGTAGCAAACCTGGTATTTTGACTTATTTCGCTTAAATTGACATCTAGAGATTACCGCTAGCATATTTTTTCAATTTTTTTTTTGACAAAAATTTTGCAAAAAAAGCATGGGTTAACCCCTTACCTGTTTTTTTAGCGAAAAAAAAAGTTGTCGCAAATCTTGGGGAATGGCATATAAACTGAAAGGTGGGTCCAAAACAATCCCCTACCTCAAGTTATAGCATAATTGGTAAGCGGGTTTAGCCACAGCACCAGCTTTGGTTTCAAATGTAAAATTTTGGTTTGCAATTTATGGCCTGTTTAAGGTAGCAAACCTGGTATTTTGACTTATTTCGCTTAAATTGACATCTAGAGATTACCGCTAGCATATTTTTTCAATATTTTTTTTGACAAAAATTTTGCAAAAAAAGCATGGGTTAACCCCTTACCTGTTTTTTTAGCGAAAAAAAAAGTTGTCGCAAATCTTGGGGAATGGCATATAAACTGAAAGGTGGGTCCAAAACAATCCCCTACCTCAAGTTATAGCATAATTGGTAAGCGGGTTTAGCCACAGCACCAGCTTTGGTTTCAAATGTAAAATTTTGGTTTGCAATTTATGGCCTGTTTAAGGTAGCAAACCTGGTATTTTGACTTATTTCGCTTAAATTGACATCTAGAGATTACCGCTAGCATATTTTTTCAATTTTTTTTTTGACAAAAATTTTGCAAAAAAAGCATGGGTTAACCCCTTACCTGTTTTTTTAGCGAAAAAAAAAGTTGTCGCAAATCTTGGGGAATGGCATATAAACTGAAAGGTGGGTCCAAAACAATCCCCTACCTCAAGTTATAGCATAATTGGTAAGCGGGTTTAGCCACAGCACCAGCTTTGGTTTCAAATGTAAAATTTTGGTTTGCAATTTATGGCCTGTTTAAGGTAGCAAACCTGGTATTTTGACTTATTTCGCTTAAATTGACATCTAGAGATTACCGCTAGCATATTTTTTCAATTTTTTTTTTGACAAAAATTTTGCAAAAAAAGCATGGGTTAACCCCTTACCTGTTTTTTTAGCGAAAAAAAAAGTTGTCGCAAATCTTGGGGAATGGCATATAAACTGAAAGGTGGGTCCAAAACAATCCCCTACCTCAAGTTATAGCATAATTGGTAAGCGGGTTTAGCCACAGCACCAGCTTTGGTTTCAAATGTAAAATTTTGGTTTGCAATTTATGGCCTGTTTAAGGTAGCAAACCTGGTATTTTGACTTATTTCGCTTAAATTGACATCTAGAGATTACCGCTAGCATATTTTTTCAATATTTTTTTTGACAAAAATTTTGCAAAAAAAGCATGGGTTAACCCCTTACCTGTTTTTTTAGCGAAAAAAAAAGTTGTCGCAAATCTTGGGGAATGGCATATAAACTGAAAGGTGGGTCCAAAACAATCCCCTACCTCAAGTTATAGCATAATTGGTAAGCGGGTTTAGCCACAGCACCAGCTTTGGTTTCAAATGTAAAATTTTGGTTTGCAATTTATGGCCTGTTTAAGGTAGCAAACCTGGTATTTTGACTTATTTCGCTTAAATTGACATCTAGAGATTACCGCTAGCATATTTTTTCAATTTTTTTTTTGACAAAAATTTTGCAAAAAAAGCATGGGTTAACCCCTTACCTGTTTTTTTAGCGAAAAAAAAAGTTGTCGCAAATCTTGGGGAATGGCATATAAACTGAAAGGTGGGTCCAAAACAATCCCCTACCTCAAGTTATAGCATAATTGGTAAGCGGGTTTAGCCACAGCACCAGCTCTGGTTTCAAATGTAAAATTTTGGTTTGCAATTTATGGCCTGTTTAAGGTAGCAAACCTGGTATTTTGACTTATTTCGCTTAAATTGACATCTAGAGATTACCGCTAGCATATTTTTTCAATTTTTTTTTTGACAAAAATTTTGCAAAAAAAGCATGGGTTAACCCCTTACCTGTTTTTTTAGCGAAAAAAAAAGTTGTCGCAAATCTTGGGGAATGGCATATAAACTGAAAGGTGGGTCCAAAACAATCCCCTACCTCAAGTTATAGCATAATTGGTAAGCGGGTTTAGCCACAGCACCAGCTTTGGTTTCAAATGTAAAATTTTGGTTTGCAATTTATGGCCTGTTTAAGGTAGCAAACCTGGTATTTTGACTTATTTCGCTTAAATTGACATCTAGAGATTACCGCTAGCATATTTTTTCAATTTTTTTTTTTGACAAAAATTTTGCAAAAAAAGCATGGGTTAACCCTTTACCTGTTTTTTTAGCGAAAAAAAAAGTTGTCGCAAATCTTGGGGAATGGCATATAAACTGAAAGGTGGGTCCAAAACAATCCCCTACCTCAAGTTATAGCATAATTGGTAAGCGGGTTTAGCCACAGCACCAGCTTTGGTTTCAAATGTAAAATTTTGGTTTGCAATTTATGGCCTGTTTAAGGTAGCAAACCTGGTATTTTGACTTATTTCGCTTAAATTGACATCTAGAGATTACCGCTAGCATATTTTTTCAATTTTTTTTTTGACAAAAATTTTGCAAAAAAAGCATGGGTTAACCCCTTACCTGTTTTTTTAGCGAAAAAAAAAGTTGTCGCAAATCTTGGGGAATGGCATATAAACTGAAAGGTGGGTCCAAAACAATCCCCTACCTCAAGTTATAGCATAATTGGTAAGCGGGTTTAGCCACAGCACCAGCTTTGGTTTCAAATGTAAAATTTTGGTTTGCAATTTATGGCCTGTTTAAGGTAGCAAACCTGGTATTTTGACTTATTTCGCTTAAATTGACATCTAGAGATTACCGCTAGCATATTTTTTCAATTTTTTTTTTGACAAAAATTTTGCAAAAAAAGCATGGGTTAACCCCTTACCTGTTTTTTTAGCGAAAAAAAAAGTTGTCGCAAATCTTGGGGAATGGCATATAAACTGAAAGGTGGGTCCAAAACAATCCCCTACCTCAAGTTATAGCATAATTGGTAAGCGGGTTTAGCCACAGCACCAGCTTTGGTTTCAAATGTAAAATTTTGGTTTGCAATTTATGGCCTGTTTAAGGTAGCAAACCTGGTATTTTGACTTATTTCGCTTAAATTGACATCTAGAGATTACCGCTAGCATATTTTTTCAATTTTTTTTTTTGACAAAAATTTTGCAAAAAAAGCATGGGTTAACCCTTTACCTGTTTTTTTAGCGAAAAAAAAAGTTGTCGCAAATCTTGGGGAATGGCATATAAACTGAAAGGTGGGTCCAAAACAATCCCCTACCTCAAGTTATAGCATAATTGGTAAGCGGGTTTAGCCACAGCACCAGCTTTGGTTTCAAATGTAAAATTTTGGTTTGCAATTTATGGCCTGTTTAAGGTAGCAAACCTGGTATTTTGACTTATTTCGCTTAAATTGACATCTAGAGATTACCGCTAGCATATTTTTTCAATTTTTTTTTTTGACAAAAATTTTGCAAAAAAAGCATGGGTTAACCCTTTACCTGTTTTTTTAGCGAAAAAAAAAGTTGTCGCAAATCTTGGGGAATGGCATATAAACTGAAAGGTGGGTCCAAAACAATCCCCTACCTCAAGTTATAGCATAATTGGTAAGCGGGTTTAGCCACAGCACCAGCTTTGGTTTCAAATGTAAAATTTTGGTTTGCAATTTATGGCCTGTTTAAGGTAGCAAACCTGGTATTTTGACTTATTTCGCTTAAATTGACATCTAGAGATTACCGCTAGCATATTTTTTCAATTTTTTTTTTGACAAAAATTTTGCAAAAAAAGCATGGGTTAACCCCTTACCTGTTTTTTTAGCGAAAAAAAAAGTTGTCGCAAATCTTGGGGAATGGCATATAAACTGAAAGGTGGGTCCAAAACAATCCCCTACCTCAAGTTATAGCATAATTGGTAAGCGGGTTTAGCCACAGCACCAGCTTTGGTTTCAAATGTAAAATTTTGGTTTGCAATTTATGGCCTGTTTAAGGTAGCAAACCTGGTATTTTGACTTATTTCGCTTAAATTGACATCTAGAGATTACCGCTAGCATATTTTTTCAATTTTTTTTTTGACAAAAATTTTGCAAAAAAAGCATGGGTTAACCCCTTACCTGTTTTTTTAGCGAAAAAAAAAGTTGTCGCAAATCTTGGGGAATGGCATATAAACTGAAAGGTGGGTCCAAAACAATCCCCTACCTCAAGTTATAGCATAATTGGTAAGCGGGTTTAGCCACAGCACCAGCTTTGGTTTCAAATGTAAAATTTTGGTTTGCAATTTATGGCCTGTTTAAGGTAGCAAACCTGGTATTTTGACTTATTTCGCTTAAATTGACATCTAGAGATTACCGCTAGCATATTTTTTCAATATTTTTTTTGACAAAAATTTTGCAAAAAAAGCATGGGTTAACCCCTTACCTGTTTTTTTAGCGAAAAAAAAAGTTGTCGCAAATCTTGGGGAATGGCATATAAACTGAAAGGTGGGTCCAAAACAATCCCCTACCTCAAGTTATAGCATAATTGGTAAGCGGGTTTAGCCACAGCACCAGCTTTGGTTTCAAATGTAAAATTTTGATTTGCAATTTATGGCCTGTTTAAGGTAGCAAACCTGGTATTTTGACTTATTTCGCTTAAATTGACATCTAGAGATTACCGCTAGCATATTTTTTCAATATTTTTTTTGACAAAAATTTTGCAAAAAAAGCATGGGTTAACCCCTTACCTGTTTTTTTAGCGAAAAAAAAAGTTGTCGCAAATCTTGGGGAATGGCATATAAACTGAAAGGTGGGTCCAAAACAATCCCCTACCTCAAGTTATAGCATAATTGGTAAGCGGGTTTAGCCACAGCACCAGCTTTGGTTTCAAATGTAAAATTTTGGTTTGCAATTTATGGCCTGTTTAAGGTAGCAAACCTGGTATTTTGACTTATTTCGCTTAAATTGACATCTAGAGATTACCGCTAGCATATTTTTTCAATTTTTTTTTTGACAAAAATTTTGCAAAAAAAGCATGGGTTAACCCCTTACCTGTTTTTTTAGCGAAAAAAAAAGTTGTCGCAAATCTTGGGGAATGGCATATAAACTGAAAGGTGGGTCCAAAACAATCCCCTACCTCAAGTTATAGCATAATTGGTAAGCGGGTTTAGCCACAGCACCAGCTTCTGGTTTCAAATGTAAAATTTTGGTTTGCAATTTATGGCCTGTTTAAGGTAGCAAACCTGGTATTTTGACTTATTTCGCTTAAATTGACATCTAGAGATTACCGCTAGCATATTTTTTCAATTTTTTTTTTGACAAAAATTTTGCAAAAAAAGCATGGGTTAACCCCTTACCTGTTTTTTTAGCGAAAAAAAAAGTTGTCGCAAATCTTGGGGAATGGCATATAAACTGAAAGGTGGGTCCAAAACAATCCCCTACCTCAAGTTATAGCATAATTGGTAAGCGGGTTTAGCCACAGCACCAGCTTTGGTTTCAAATGTAAAATTTTGATTTGCAATTTATGGCCTGTTTAAGGTAGCAAACCTGGTATTTTGACTTATTTCGCTTAAATTGACATCTAGAGATTACCGCTAGCATATTTTTTCAATATTTTTTTTGACAAAAATTTTGCAAAAAAAGCATGGGTTAACCCCTTACCTGTTTTTTTAGCGAAAAAAAAAGTTGTCGCAAATCTTGGGGAATGGCATATAAACTGAAAGGTGGGTCCAAAACAATCCCCTACCTCAAGTTATAGCATAATTGGTAAGCGGGTTTAGCCACAGCACCAGCTTTGGTTTCAAATGTAAAATTTTGGTTTGCAATTTATGGCCTGTTTAAGGTAGCAAACCTGGTATTTTGACTTATTTCGCTTAAATTGACATCTAGAGATTACCGCTAGCATATTTTTTCAATATTTTTTTTGACAAAAATTTTGCAAAAAAAGCATGGGTTAACCCCTTACCTGTTTTTTTAGCGAAAAAAAAAGTTGTCGCAAATCTTGGGGAATGGCATATAAACTGAAAGGTGGGTCCAAAACAATCCCCTACCTCAAGTTATAGCATAATTGGTAAGCGGGTTTGCCACAGCACCAGCTTTGGTTTCAAATGTAAAATTTTGGTTTGCAATTTATGGCCTGTTTAAGGTAGCAAACCTGGTATTTTGACTTATTTCGCTTAAATTGACATCTAGAGATTACCGCTAGCATATTTTTTCAATATTTTTTTGACAAAAATTTTGCAAAAAAAGCATGGGTTAACCCCTTACCTGTTTTTTTAGCGAAAAAAAAAGTTGTCGCAAATCTTGGGGAATGGCATATAAACTGAAAGGTGGGTCCAAAACAATCCCCTACCTCAAGTTATAGCATAATTGGTAAGCGGGTTTAGCCACAGCACCAGCTTTGGTTTCAAATGTAAAATTTTGGTTTGCAATTTATGGCCTGTTTAAGGTAGCAAACCTGGTATTTTGACTTATTTCGCTTAAATTGTCTAGAGATTACCGCTAGCATATTTTTTCAATATTTTTTTTGACAAAAATTTTGCAAAAAAAGCATGGGTTAACCCCTTACCTGTTTTTTTAGCGAAAAAAAAAAGTTGTCGCAAATCTTGGGGAATGGCATATAAACTGAAAGGTGGGTCCAAAACAATCCCCTACCTCAAGTTATAGCATAATTGGTAAGCGGGTTTAGCCACAGCACCAGCTTTGGTTTCAAATGTAAAATTTTGGTTTGCAATTTATGGCCTGTTTAAGGTAGCAAACCTGGTATTTTGACTTATTTCGCTTAAATTGACATCTAGAGATTACCGCTAGCATATTTTTTCAATTTTTTTTTTGACAAAAATTTTGCAAAAAAAGCATGGGTTAACCCCTTACCTGTTTTTTTAGCGAAAAAAAAAGTTGTCGCAAATCTTGGGGAATGGCATATAAACTGAAAGGTGGGTCCAAAACATCCCCTACCTCAAGTTATAGCATAATTGGTAAGCGGGTTTAGCCACAGCACCAGCTTTGGTTCAAATGTAAAATTTTGGTTTGCAATTTATGGCCTGTTTAAGGTAGCAAACCTGGTATTTTGACTTATTTCGCTTAAATTGACATCTAGAGATTACCGCTAGCATATTTTTTCAATATTTTTTTTGACAAAAATTTTGCAAAAAAAGCATGGTTAACCCCTTACTGTTTTTTTAGCGAAATAAAAAGTTGTCGCAAATCTTGGGGAATGGCATATAAACTGAAAGGTGGGTCCAAAACAATCCCCTACCTCAAGTTATAGCATAATTGGTAAGCGGGTTTAGCCACAGCACCAGCTTTGGTTTCAAATGTTAAATTTTGGTTGCAATTTATGGCCTGTTTAAGGTAGCAAACCTGGTATTTTGACTTATTTCGCTTAAATTGACATCTAGAGATTACCGCTAGCATATTTTTTCAATATTTTTTTTGACAAAAATTTTGCAAAAAAAGCATGGGTTAACCGCTTACCTGTTTTTTTAGCGAAAAAAAAAGTTGTCGCAAATCTTGGGGAATGGCATATAAACTGAAAGGTGGGTCCAAAACAATCCCCTACCTCAAGTTATAGCATAATTGGTAAGCGGGTTTAGCCACAGCACCAGCTTTGGTTTCAAATGTAAAATTTTGGTTTGCAATTTATGGCCTGTTTAAGGTAGCAAACCTGGTATTTTGACTTATTTCGCTTAAATTGACATCTAGAGATTACCGCTAGCATATTTTTTCAATATTTTTTTTGACAAAAATTTTGCAAAAAAAGCAAAAAAAGCAAAAAAGCACCCCTTACCTGTTTTTTTAGCGAAAAAAAAAGTTGTCGCAAATCTTGGGGAATGGCATATAAACTGAAAGGTGGGTCCAAAACAATCCCCTACCTCAAGTTATAGCATAATTGGTAAGCGGGTTTAGCCACAGCACCAGCTTTGGTTTCAAATGTAAAATTTTGATTTGCAATTTATGGCCTGTTTAAGGTAGCAAACCTGGTATTTTGACTTATTTCGCTTAAATTGACATCTAGAGATTACCGCTAGCATATTTTTTCAATATTTTTTTTGACAAAAATTTTGCAAAAAAAGCAAAAAAAGCAAAAAAGCACCCCTTACCTGTTTTTTTAGCGAAAAAAAAAGTTGTCGCAAATCTTGGGGAATGGCATATAAACTGAAAGGTGGGTCCAAAACAATCCCCTACCTCAAGTTATAGCATAATTGGTAAGCGGGTTTAGCCACAGCACCAGCTAAAAAAACAGGTAAGGGGTTAACCCATGCTTTTTTTGCAAAATTTTTGTGAAAAAAAAAATTGAAAAAATATGCTGGCGGTAATCTCTAGATGTCAATTTAAGCGAAATAAGTCAAAATACCAGGTTTGCTACCTTAAACAGGCCATAAATTGAAAACCAAAATTTTACATTTGAAACCAAAGCTGGTGCTGTGGCTAAACCCGCTTACCAATTATGCTATAACTTGAGGTAGGGGATTGTTTTGGACCCACCTTTCAGTTTACATGCCATTCCCCAAGATTTGCGACAACTTTTTTTTTCGCTAAAAAAACAGGTAAGGGGTTAACCCATGCTTTTTTTGCAAAATTTTTGTGAAAAAAAAAATTGAAAAAATATGCTGGCGGTAATCTCTAGATGTCAATTTAAGCGAAATAAGTCAAAATACCAGGTTTGCTACCTTAAACAGGCCATAAATTGAAAACCAAAATTTTACATTTGGAACCAAAGCTGGTGCTGTGGCTAAACCCGCTTACCAATTATGCTATAACTTGAGGTAGGGGATTGTTTTGGACCCACCTTTCAGTTTATATGCCATTCCCCAAGATTTGCGACAACTTTTTTTTTCGCTAAAAAAACAGGTAAGGGGTTAACCCATGCTTTTTTTGCAAAATTTTTGTGAAAAAAAAAATTGAAAAAATATGCTGGCGGTAATCTCTAGATGTCAATTTAAGCGAAATAAGTCAAAATACCAGGTTTGCTACCTTAAACAGGCCATAAATTGCAAACCAAAATTTTACATTTGAAACCAAAGCTGGTGCTGTGGCTAAACCCGCTTACCAATTATGCTATAACTTGAGGTAGGGGACTGTTTTGGACCCACCTTTCAGATTATATGCCATTCCCCAAGATTTGCGACAACTTTTTTTTTCGCTAAAAAAACAGGTAAGGGGTTAACCCATGCTTTTTTTGCAAAATTTTTGTCAAAAAAAAAATTGAAAAAATATGCTGGCGGTAATCTCTAGATGTCAATTTAAGCGAAATAAGTCAAAATACCAGGTTTGCTACCTTAAACAGGCCATAAATTGATAACCAAAATTTTACATTTGAAACCAAAGCTGGTGCTGTGGCTAAACCCGCTTACCAATTATGCTATAACTTGAGGTAGGGGATTGTTTTGGACCCACCTTTCAGTTTATATGCCATTCCCCAAGATTTGCGACAACTTTTTTTTTCGCTAAAAAAACAGGTAAGGGGTTAACCCATGCTTTTTTTGCAAAATTTTTGTCAAAAAAAATATTGAAAAAATATGCTAGCGGTAATCTCTAGATGTCAATTTAAGCGAAATAAGTCAAAATACCAGGTTTGCTACCTTAAACAGGCCATAAATTGCAAACCAAAATTTTACATTTGAAACCAAAGCTGGTGCTGTGGCTAAACCCGCTTACCAATTATGCTATAACTTGAGGTAGGGGACTGTTTTGGACCCACCTTTCAGATTATATGCCATTCCCCAAGATTTGCGACAACTTTTTTTTTCGCTAAAAAAACAGGTAAGGGGTTAACCCATGCTTTTTTTGCAAAATTTTTGTCAAAAAAAAAATTGAAAAAATATGCTGGCGGTAATCTCTAGATGTCAATTTAAGCGAAATAAGTCAAAATACCAGGTTTGCTACCTTAAACAGGCCATAAATTGATAACCAAAATTTTACATTTGAAACCAAAGCTGGTGCTGTGGCTAAACCCGCTTACCAATTATGCTATAACTTGAGGTAGGGGATTGTTTTGGACCCACCTTTCAGTTTATATCTCACGTTAATTCGTATGTCAATAGCAGGGACTGGAGTACGCGGGGTTGTCACACCCGTTGATCAAAAATAAAAAAAAAAAATAAAAAAACAATAAAAACTGATCCCTCCATTCCCACATCGATGTCATTTCCATGAATGTCAATAACACCTGATGTTTTAATGTCTTCGAGACTGACGTCAATACTGCAATAGCTATTTGAAATTGTTGATTCTAGTTGTATTATGTGAGAAGGAATGAAATCGAATAAATAGAAAGTCACTATTTATGTAATTCGCGTTTTAAATTTTTTAATTAAACTCAAGTCAAATATAATCCAACTCATTAATCAATAACTTTAATTTTTAAATATGTTATTAAACATCACATTCTTCATCAAGTGACATATCGCTAGTCTGTTCATTTTCTTCATCATCAACTGACGTATTTCTAAGTAGATCATCTTCCTCATCTAAGGCCTCTCTCTCTGCCGCCATAACGTTTTCAACTGATTATCTTTCAGTATTGTTATGCAAGTTGAGCCTTCACAAATTTTGCAGGCAAGATTGCAGCGGACGCCGTGCTTCCTGCAACTACAGAACAACAGATTACAATCTCCTGCGCATCCACGGAATATTAGTTCCATAATATCTTGGGCGCAGGTTTTTGTGTCATTTCTTCAGGAACGAGTGTATTGCCTTCCTTTTTCCACCCCCATTCCGTTGGGTCTATGTTCAGCTGGTCTCCGTGCAGCCAATCTTGCACTTGAATATAGACCCTCGTTTGATGTTGTCGAATGGCGTCTAGTGTGGGGAGAATTTTTACTAAATTTACTCTGCCCTTTAGAGCGGTTTTTAAGTACATATTGTAGTAATTGATCCCATTTTCGCTTGTATTGGTCAGGAACATTTGGCTTCCCAAATGACAGTGGGGTTCTGTACATTGCCAGGATTAGCTGCACCCCGTTCACAAAAATTTTTTCGCTTGACAAACCAGCTTCCTTGAGCTTCGCAGCATGAGCTTCAAGGTCTGGGAATTTCTGGAAGGTCTTGAAAAATTTAGTTTTTCCCTGGTAGTACGTTGTTGGAACGGCATCGCACCTCGTTATTGCATGGAGCAACAAAGTATTATTCGCAACTAATATCCGCAACTGCCAAATATTATTCGGCAACGTCTGTAACTTCGGCGACTATGACTACCTTTTTGGTAACGTCTCTGGATTCTTTTAGATCTGTCATTACAATCGTATGATCAACATCCGCTGCACTGAAACTATCCCGAATGTGGTCAGTTAAGCACGGATGTTCGTCCATAATTAATTATGTTTCATTTCAAAAGTTCATTTAATTTTTTTCCAAATATGTCACCTGGAGATGACGTTCAGGCCCAGGTTGCAGTGCACCAGGTGTTCGAAGGGATGTTGTCGATGTGAAATTTGGAAGCCACGCCCCAAAAGACCCCCATATCGATTTTCGGTTTGTTTTTAGCGATCGTATCTTGAAAACCCTAGGAGACAACGTCCGCGTCCAGGTTCCGGTGCAGCAAGTGTTTGCGGTCGTTTTTAATCAGTCGTTTTTGACGTAAAATTTGGATTCAGCGCCCCAAAAAAAACCTACACAACGATTTTCGATCTTGTCAGGAAAACTCTCGGCGATGACATTACGTCCAGGTTGCTATATTTTAATTCAGCAACCCCAAAAAAACGCCGGGCGCCAAGTTTGTCTCATCCCCCGCGTGAATGTAGGAGGAGTCCCACGGAGATGACGTTCATTAGCGATCCTGAGCTCCAGGTCAGTTGTGGGTCAATGTGAACATCATAATCATAATTAGTGACCTCCGAAACCCCCAGAACCCGATTTAAGTCATTTCTGAGTCTTATTAACAAAACTATTTAATTTTCTTAAGGCGACTTCAAAAAATGCATTTTTGAATGCATTTTTGGCTGCAGCAATGCAATTTCCGGTTTGTATAAGATACAGAGTAGATACATTTTTTACAAATAATTTTTGGAAGCGAATGAAAAAAACCGCATTCCGATCCGTCTTAGTACAAAAAATGCGGGGCTTGAGTTGTTAATACTCGACCAATATGTGATTTTATATCATTAGTTTTTCTTTAATTATGTTTACATTAAAAGTTTTCCTCTACCAATGCGGATCTCACTCTTCTACCTTCGTTTTAGTGAGATGGCTGCAATGTTTGTTCAATATCATCAAGAACTTCATACTATTAATCATAAAAAAAATATACTAAAAATATGGCATCATAAACCACAGTTGGTGTGGGTACCCATTACACCCTTAGATTAAATTAATTATTATTTTATTGTATAACTGAGACTTTTTTATTTTACCTACCTAACAAATAAAAATTTCTTTCGCCATTTTGATATACATAGTAAAATCAAATGTATTCAAATAAATTCAAATCTATAGCACAACACAAATTACACAAAAAAAAAACAAGTGAATAACTGACTGATGAAACCCATTTTCAAAAATTTGTGCTATTTAGAACTTGTACTAAAAACGATATCTCGAAAAGAGAACAAGAATACCAATTAGTGGAATGATATTATTTAGTGAGAAATCAAAATTCGATACAAATAATAATTCTATTCCCCTTCAATTTTTCTCACAGAACCAGAATTGAGGTACAGATCATGTTTTGTCGATATTTTGTTTAATTTTCTATCTCGTTTTATTGATTGGTTGGTTCATGCATTTTTTGTATATAGATATTTTGATAACTTGAACATTTTTGTTAAAATGTTTTATTATTAAAAAATTTACAACAAATTGAATTTATGAATTAAATTCAAAATAAAATAATTCAAGGTATAGTACAATTTCTATTTAGTGTAATACAAGTTAGAGAAAAAATTAGTAGAATTAAATTATTTAGTGATTTTTTTGATCCAATCATTTTTAGTTAAATCCATGAAAAAATTTATTATTGAAACATGAGTGTAGTTGAATAACGGGAAATTTAATTAGAAAAAAAAATCTTATTTGTAGTGCAAAAATTTATTTAGTTTGACATTATTCGAGTGAAGCGTAAATGGTTTATTATAAAATTCTGTGAAGCGTTCACAACAATTTTCACTATAAGATGTAGGACTAATGTTTTTTTATCAAAACTATTTCAAGTAGTGTGTACTTCGAGTAGAGTGTATTTTTCTTGCGTACTTTATTTGGTTTAACTTTTTTATGACGGTCGATAAATAAAAAAACAAAGTAAGTCGAAAGTAAGTCAATGAGAATTATTTGACCGATAATAGTTTTCAGTTTTTTTTTCATGCGAAAGCATGGTGATATATTAACTTTATTGCTCAAGTTTATAGATACATTTGCATATGTATTTATTAAAACTAGGAGGGCCCAGCGTGTTTCGCTACGCTTATATATAAAGTTTTGCGTAGACATTTTGTTGACGTAGGAGCAATGATTTCAAAAAGTGGAAATTAAAAATGCTAGCATATAATTTTTAATTTTTCTTTTTAAATATATAAATGAAAAATAATCAGAACTCTAGCTGATCAGTTCGGATATATGAAAAATTAGCGATCAAATAAGTTTTCAAGTAAGCTTATTTGATCTCTAACTTATTTGATCGCTAATTTTTCATATATCCGAACTGATCAGCTAGAGTTCTGATTATTTTTCATTCATATATTTAAAAAGAAAAATTAAAAATTATATGCTAGCATTACCACTTTTAGAAATCATTGCTTCTACGTCAACAAAATGTCTACGCAAAAACTTCATTTATAAGCGTAGCGAAGCACGCCGGGCCCTCCTAGTTCATGTAATTTAGGAAAGAGAATGGGATCAGAGATTTTAGTAGATACAAATTTATTAATCATTTCATTTCCAGCAATTCTATCTTCATCTGACAAATTTAACAAACACATCAGGCAGGAATTAAAGCACCAGCACGATGATAAAAAATATTATGAATTTTAAAATGATAAATACCACGTGCCATTCATTTCTTCATTCACAACATTCATTTCACAATTAACACCATTTATGATACCATTCATTTATGAAGAAAAAACAGAACAAAATTTTCACATTCATTCACTTCAATGTACTTAAGAAGACTAAAGAATTAGTGAAGGAATTGTAATTTGGTAAATTGGGTAAATAAACTTATAAATTACATAAACATTTATTATTGTCTGTATAAAATCTCTTTACCTAACTCCTTACCTAGCTCCTTACCTTACCTAAATCCTTACCTTATCTAAATACTTACCTAACTACTTACCTAACTCCTTACCTTACTTAACTCCTTACCTTACCTAACTACTTACCTTACTTAACTACTTACGTAGCTACTTACCTAACTCCTTACCTTACCTAACTCCTTACCTCACCTAACTACTTACCTAATTACTAACCTAGCTCCTTACCTAACTCCTTACCTTACCTAACTTCTTACCTTACCTAACTACTTACCTAACTCCTTACCCAACTCCTTACCTTACCCAACTCCTTACCTTACCCAACTCCTTACCTTACCTAATTCCTTACCTTACCTCCCTCCTTACCTAAGTAGGTGAGCTTTATTTAAAAAATCAATATAGGGTCCGCGTTGAACCCCCAACCTTTCTGACAACGAAACCTTTTTATGTTCTAGCTAAAATACATTTTATATATAATGCTTAATATATTCTTTTCAGATAATTCAGTTGTTTCAGTCAAATCGAACACGGCTGTTATGAAATATTTCTCTATAGCAGGCTACAGACCTACAATCAATTTGTCAATCAATTCGAAAACGAAAATAAACGAAATAAAATATAGTGTAAAAATCCCCTAAATTTTATTTCGTTTATTTTCGTTTTCAATTGATTGACAAATTGATTGAAGGTCTGTAGCCTGCTTATCTTGTTTTGCCCAGGAAGAACAAATTAATTTTATGAATTCTTTCTTTAATTTCTAGTCAATAGAAAATATTTAAAAACAAAGAAAAATAATAATTAAATCAAAGAAAATCAAAGAAATATAATAATAATAAAAAAACAAAAAAAAATAATACGTCCATCCTCTCCGAAAGCAATGCATAAACTAAATTGAAATTTGATTGAAAAGAAAATATAAAATACTAAATAATAATAATAAAAAAACAAAGAAAAGACTTGGGCAAGTTTATTTCATATTGTATATAGGGGGTCGTTAAATTCAAAAATACATTTTAATTCGTCTATAACTTTTTTATTTATGATCC
The DNA here is from genome assembly GCA_963693315.1 of Diogma glabrata. Taxonomy (NCBI): domain Eukaryota; kingdom Metazoa; phylum Arthropoda; class Insecta; order Diptera; family Cylindrotomidae; genus Diogma; species Diogma glabrata. The sequence continues at coordinate 391,687,488 of OY856187.1, forward strand.
GATTTGTGTGAAAAATCTTTAAAATCTAAGTTACACTAATATCAGTTAGCAGTGAAAATTTGAAATGAATCCATCTGCGAATAAAAAAGCCTTAGGCTCCAAAAAGTTTTTTTAGCGTTAATATATAAGATTTCTATATTATACTATTTATAGAAATAACTATATGAAATATTTCCTTTTGTAGTGTTATGATTAAACAGTAAAAAGTCAAAATATTTTATTGTAAATAATAAATTTTTTAGACCCTAAAATAATAAACTGTTACAATGAAATTAAAATATAAAACCAAAAGAAAAGAAAAATTTTATGTTTTGTGTTGTTTTTGGTAAATGAAATTGCTTAGTGGTATGAAACTGTTCATCTGTGGATTGTTGGACAACTGTAATTTTTTCTTTTGGTTTGAAGTGTCTTCTAAGTAAGTCTGCTTGTAATTTGAAGGAAGCTATATAGTATTTTGATAGTTACAGTTTATTCGTGTACCGGGCAATTTTGTTATATTCAAATTTGTCCGGATGAATGTGAACAGAAGGAACCAACATGCATTGCTGTCCTTAATGAAAACGAAGATGACAAAATGTTTGTTACTGGGTGATCTCGTTCAACACTACGTACCACAATTTTCTGATTATTTCCAATATTGACTTTTGGTTCATTCCGAGCAGTATTGCCTTGGTGGCGACATTAGTGTTTTTCTGCACGCCCTCTAGACTTCCATCTGTTAAAGCAGAAGAAGCAATAGTGAAATGAGGAGATATTTTGATGAAATACATTCGGTCTAGGATGTTAAATCGCCTCTACATTTGGCGCAACGAAGATATTGATTTGATAAAATTGGTTACATTTCGTTTATGATTATTGTTCAATAATCGCCTCTTCGATTGGGACAACGAATATATTGAAGTGATATTATAACATTTATTTCAACCATCGCCTGGGAATTGGCGCAACAGTTTTAATTGGTTTTTGTTATTTAAGTACTATAAGATACTCAGTCGTGATGATAGGCTAGGAAGAAAGTAAGTGAAGATTGAGATGCAACGAGAAATCTTTGGTTTTTTGGGTCGTCAAAGTCACTGTTCTTCTCTCTGCATATGTTTTTATACAGTCTCGTTTGCGTGCGTTTCTGATCATTTGAGCTGGACTGTTGAGGATATTTATGTTCGAACTCACATGGCTGACGCTCGTCGGATTATAACTCATCCAGGCACGCAGTCCACCGGTTACTTCTTGCTAGTGGCTCACTAGTAGACCCAGTGTTCTTTACATAGTCGGTAGATGACTGAAACATGTTTTTAAAATTTTACTACACACAAGGAAAGAAAAATTTAAAAATTTATGTTCAACTTTTTTTCCAGAGAGCAGGAACACGAAAAATCAATAAATTTATGTTTAAAAGTTTTAGTATTTATTTTTAAGATCAAACTTAAACTGATTCGATATAAAAATAAAATAAACTTTATATTTCTGTCAACAAAATAACGAAAAATGAAAAGTTTTAAGTCAAATTTCTTTTACTGTTTTTATTGTAAACACTTGCTTGTGGAAAGTTTACAAATCATTCAAACGAATCATCCTTTTAGAATTTTAATATTTTTCGTTTTCTGTTGTTTTCGAATATATGAATTTTGTTGACACGTTTTCTGGAAAATTAAAAAACTTGAGTATATTCAATATTCTGTAGGTTCAAAAAGGTATCGAATCCCTTTGACCGTGCTTGTATGGTGTGGTACGTGCCCAAAAAATTCTTTAACTAATTATTGTTCTTTTTTATCATATAGCATGCAACAGTTATGTAGATGAATTTGTGTGATTGCCCACAGTTCTTTTGCTTAGCATTTTTAAAGAGATTTGTCTGTGTTTTTATGAATCTTGGATTTTGGAATCAACGTGAATCTCAGATGTTGCTTGGTCACCTTGGTGAATATTTGGGTAACAATTGGGACTCGCGGAAGTTTCATGCTGCCTCCATCATAAATTTCCGGAATTACTATTTATTTACGATAAATTTTTTTGCTTTACATCAACATTTAACAAATTCCATATTAAAAATAAATTATTGTGACCTCCAGCCATGAATGATTTGATAAATTGATCATCAAAGAAAATAATCAGAAGGAAAAAGTTGTAGCGAATCTTGAAAACGTAAATAATTAATCCCAAAAGAAGAGTTATGTTATTATTATGATAATTTTATTTTTTATTATAACAAAATAAATATAAAAGTTTTGGCGACAGTTTTTATCGATAAAACTTTGATAATAAACGTTAAGATAAAGATGAGGTTATAAAAAATACCAAATCATAAAGCAAATCAATAGGCAATATCGTATGATTCCATAAAAAATTATATTTTCTTCGATTTCATATTAGAAAATTTTGTTCGTTCAAATAACAAAATAATAAAAAATTGTTTTACATTCGATTGCACATATAGACAAATATTAGTTAAGTTAACGATGAAAATAAGCAAAAATAAAAGTACTCTGTATAACACAAGCTTGTTGCTACATGGCTTCAATAATCTCGTAACTCTAAATTCGAAATTTCAATGGTTTAAGCTAACAATATGATTCGAAATGTTGTTGTTAATTTTCATAACACATTAACAAATGGTGGAGCGAGCATTGAAGCACAAATATGAGTTATGTTTACCATCTTCTCATTTGCTATTACTACATGAGTATTGATTAACTTTTGGTGTTAACAAAGGTCGTTCACAACTTTGCAGGAGTGAGAGTTTAACACTTCACCGCACTCAGCAAAGTCTTTGTAGAAGTAAATCATGAAGTTTGAATTTTCTGCTAAAATAATTAAAGTGCGAGGGCAACCTGTTGACATCCTACATAGATATGTGAATGAGAAAAATATCTATGATTACCCTAAATAGCAAGGTGCCATAGGAAAATCACATGAAAACCTGGACAAGCAAAAATTGAAGATGGAGCTTATAAAATAACGATTTTCCCATTCATTTAATTTAAAAATTTCTAGTTTTGCACCTTTTCACATAATATTTTCCAATTTAGGTTTCTTTGACCTTTTCCTTTTAATTGGATTAAAATAATTTTTTTAATTAATAATTATACAAATTTTTTCCAATTTGCTAAAAAAACAAGAAAATCTGATAAAAACAAAGAATTATAATAAACTTAATATCTGAAAACGAAAGTTTAAATTGCTTTAATCCAAAAATAAAATGTATCAATAAAAGCTTTTGCTCGTGTAACAACAATACAAGTGAATATAAACAGAAATGTAACATAATTTCTCGTTAATGTGATCAAAAGCAATGAAAAGCTTAAATAATTTTATATTCCATTTCGTTTGACAAAGATATTTATGCTTATGAACAAGAAGTGAACAAGAAAAGTGAAAGTAATTTAGGGTTAAATATTATTAAGAAAAAGAAAATATATTTGTTTCTTATAATATTTGGAGAATTTAATTGAATGGAAAATTATATTAAAATTCTCCATGGGGTGGTAGGTCTTGACATGCATAGTTACAAAAGAATCGGAAATTATATTTTATTTAAAGGAATATCTTTTCATTATGAATTTTGTGTCTTTTTGTTTATTTTTTGTTTGTGTAACTAGGTTTTTTGGTGTCGGTGTATCTTTATCAATCTTCTGCTCACATTCACATCTTTGACGTAGCTTAATAAATTGTTTATATAAAATAGAACGTAAAACTTGAACTTGAATAACAGGATATTGTTTAGGAAAATAAAAAGAGAAAAAAGGTTGTGTGAGGTAGGGAACGCATTTATTGATTTCATTATAGTTTGAAGAAGTTTGGTTAAAATTAATGACACGGAAATCATTGTTACACACGGTACGTACGATAAACTAGAATTTATATATACGATAGAAATTTTTTCCTCCTGTATGATCAGTAAGGTATACGGCTTAAGGCTATTTTCAGATATTTAGGAGCTGGATATTGTTTAGAGATTGTAACACTGTGGATTCATGATAATGGAATAACTATCAGGAACATTAGAGAAATTGCGTGCCGTGAGATTTGAATTTCCGACTAGTGCAGTCTGTGAGTTCGATTATGTCGTACCTTAGCTCACCACAAATTGCACGCAAAGGTGTCACAAAAAGACGAATTAAACTGAGCAAAAAATAGGGACTCTGACGACCCCAAAAGACGGAGGAACTAAGGTCATCACACACACACACACACACACACACACACACACACACACACACACACACACACACACACACACACACACACACACACACACACACACACACACACACACACACACACACACACACACACACACACACACACACACACACACACACACACACACACACACACACACACACACACACACACACACACACACACACACACACACACACACACACACACACACACACACACACACACACACACACACACACACACACACACACACACACACACACACACACACACACACACACACACACACACACACACACACACACACACACACACACACACACACACACACACACACACACACACACACACACACACACACATACACACACACACACACACACACACACACACACACACACACACACACACACACACACACACACACACACACACACATACACACACACACACACACACACACACACACACATACACACACACTCACAGGGCTGAGCTTCAGGCTACTGTGGGGGTCACAGGTGGCGGATAGTGAACGGCCTACATACTGATATGTTGTATGTAGGTGAGCTGCGAATACGCAAATAAGCAGTCCCCGACCAAGAGCGCAACAAAAATCCACGAGCGTCTGTCCCACAGTGGGCGGCTCACTGGTCAGCGTCTGTCTTCATGTTAGAAGCGGATGGTTATTTCCACGTGGCAGTAGGTATAAAATGCTAAGAGAAGAAAAACTCCGAAAATAAAACAACATGGAGGGTCATTTAGGATCAAGACTTACGGTGCAGGGATTAGGTACCCCAGTGCCGGCGACTGCAGTGAGTGAGCAAGCAGGCTCCCAGTCGTCGATATCCAGCGACTGCAATGATACAGTGGTGGCAAACTTGGCCGCTGTATCAGCTAGTACTACAAGTGACAAGAAGAAGCCAGAGCAGGTGTTTGTCAGGAGCAGTAAGATGGCAAGGTCACCATTAAAACGAAGCAATAGTTTGAGCGACAGTCCATGCACTTCCGCTGGATTGCAAGCCAATAACAATAAAATGGTGCCAAAAGTGCCTCCTGCACCATCTGCTGCGAGAAATGCACCGCAAAATGCTACCGAGCGAACGGATCTAGGTAACGCGAAAACAACAAACGTCAGTGGATCACCATCAAACGTCACGGTGAAGGCAGTTACACCAAAACAACCAGCGACAAACCAGGTGATACCAGTAGGAGGTACACAGGGTGTCTATAGCAATGGCATAGAAACCTTATTGGTAGTCAGCTGTAAAATTGAGCAGCTGCAAAAAATGATGTCGAACACACGGTCCATAAATCTAACATTTAGGAACCTTGTGAACGAAATCGAACAGTTGCACAAATCGGCTGTGAATGACCTTACTGTTGTCCGAAGCGTCAGGCCACCAGTGAACAAAGTGTGTCAAACTTCACCGACCTTAAAACCAAGCGTCGATGAAAAATCAAAAAGACGACGAAGTGGAAATGGTGAGGACATGAAAGGACAGCTGCCCTCACCGAAAAAAACTAAAACCGGAAGAAGGATCTTGAAAGAACAAAGATCAAGATCCGAGCAGAGCGTGATCAGGTCAAATGAACAGCAGGTCGAGCCCTCGAATCAAAACGCGCTCCCTGTGGAAGCATCTGAAACGGAGTGGCAACACGTGAGAAAACGGAAAAAGAGGAGAAAAAAAACGCGCCCTGTTGAGCCTACGCGAAACGAACCACGCAAACCTACGAAAAGAGCACCACGGTCGGATGCTTTAATAATATCTAGGTCCGGTGAAAAAAGCTATGCGCAAATGCTCAAAGAAATGAAAGAGAACCCGGAACTAAAAGAGCTCGGGGATTGTGTCACCAAGATTAGGAAGACAGCTAAAGGCGAGCTGCTTCTTGAACTTAAAAAAGGCGAACACAATCAAAAGCTTAAAGAGCACGCAGAGCTAGCACTCAGAGACTCGGCGAGTGTTAGGTCGGTGTGCCAAGAAACTCTTATAGAGTGTCGCGACTTAGACGAGATCACAAGGAGAGAAGATATTTGCATTGCAATCCAGGCACAATTTCCTACAATTGGGTCTGTCCAAACAAATGCAATCAAATCGTTAAGGACATTACGAGACGGGACTCAGACGGCACTAATCAGCCTCCCTGAACGATCAGCGCATGCGCTCGTTGCGTCTGGACACATCCAAATAGGATGGGTAAGATGCAGACTGCGCGAGCGAATCACTCCAATACGCTGTTTCAGATGCCTTGATTACGGTCATGTAGCAAGGCAATGTAAAAGTGATGTGGATCGAACGGGGATATGTTTTAGATGCGGAGGAACAGGACATAAATCAAAAGGATGCAAAGAGCCCCCAACATGTGCTCTTTGCCTGCCGGGAACCACAGGGACTAATGGGCATTCTACAGGAGGAAGTAGATGTCCAGCCCACAAAAGAGCGCTAAAGCCGACTTCTGCCCGTCATGGTTAAGTGTATCCAGATAAATCTTAACCACTGCGAGGCGGCACAGGACCTACTGACACAAACCGTTAGAGATCAGCAAGTGGACGTGGCATTGATTTGCGAACAACATCGAACCCCTGTTGGCGATGCGAACTGAGTTGAAGACAGGACGAGCAAAGCTGCTATCTGGACCTGCAATGCTCTCCCTTTTGAACGCAGATCTAGTCGTCAGCATGAGAGTTTTGTCTATGCCAAAATCAAAGGTGTCCACTTCTACAGCTGCTACATTCCTCCTAGCACCCCACTGGACGAATTCGAAGAGACACTTGACCGACTAGTAACAGACGTCAGAGGTAAATCACCCATCGTAATTGCGGGTGATTTTAACGCTTGGGCCGTTGAATGGGGAAGTAAACGTACTACCCCTAGAGGTAGGGCATTGCTTGAGGCATTTGCCAGACTTGATCTGGTACTGCTCAACCATGGTACCACAGAGACATATAATAAAGGAGAAGCAAGTTCAATTATCGATATCACTTTTGCAAGTGGGACACTCTCGAGAGGAGCACAATGGAGGGTGTCTGATTTGTATACGCATAGTGATCATCGTGCTATTATATTTGAAACCCAACCCCCACAGCGGTTTGAAAGGCGCCAAGTCAAGCGGAAGGCGCAGCAAAATGGGTGGAAAATCAAAGAGTTGGACACGGAGATGTTGGACTACATGGTTGAATGCATGCCAATACCGGAGAGTGGTGCCAAGATACGAGCAGAATTTATTGCGAGATATCTTAAAAGCACCTGTGATGCATCTATGCCGCGTAAAAGCAACGGTAATGGACGGTCTCCAGTCTTCTGGTGGACCGAAAACATTGCCCGTCTGAGAAAAGAGTGCCTCAAACTCCGGAGGAAATGTACACGAAGGAGAAATCATGAGCACTATGAGCAGTTCCAAAATGATTTTCGCGAAAAGCGGAAAGAATTGCGGAAAGCAATTGCTAATAGTAAGAGCAGATCATTCCAGTGTCTTATAGATGAAGTTCAGAATAACCCATGGGGAAGTGCGTACAAAATTGTGCTTACTAAACTCAAGGGTGTTCAATCAGCTGCACCAGTGTGCCCAGATATAATGGCTGAAATTGTGTCCGGCCTTTTTCCACACCACGTTGACTTCTCCCTACCTCGTGAGCTGCAAATTGACGAAAATTCAATTTCGGCTGTCACCACCGAAGAGGTCATAAACGCGTTGCTCAGATTATCCGTTAATAGCACGCCCGGTCTAGACGGCATCCCAAATATCGTCTTAAAAACAGCGATAAAGAAGAAGCCGAATGTATTCGAAAATATCTACACTGCGTGCCTAAAAGAAGGGATATTTCCTGAGGAATGGAAGCGCCAACGCCTTGTGCTTATACCGAAAGGTGACAAGCCACCAGAAGAACCCTCGTCCTACCGCCCACTGTGCATGCTGGACACAACTGGAAAGATCTTTGAGAGAGTTATTGGTACTCGACTTGAGCAACATACTGAAGGCGAGTGGGGCCTTTCTGACCGGCAGTTTGGTTTCAGAAAGAAGCGCTCTACCGTTGATGCAATATCTGCAGTATGTGAGATAGCGCATAAAGCTTTGAGTGGTAAAAGATGGCTAGAAGGTGATAAACAGTATTGTGCTGTTGTCACTCTGGATGTTAAAAACGCCTTTAACTCTGCCAACTGGAACCAAATCATGAGAGCCCTAGACGAACTGCATGTACCTGACTACCTGCTACGTATAATAGCCAGCTACTTCACGGGAAGAACTCTGGTCTATGATACCGAAACAGATCCTAAGAAGTACAATATAACAGGAGGAGTACCCCAAGGATCGGTCCTTGGACCCCTGCTGTGGAACATCATGTACGATGGTGTACTCAGAGTACGTGTGCCGGCACAAACAACGATTATCGGCTATGCAGATGACATTGCCATAGTTGTCGTAGCCAAAAACCTTACGGACATTACGAGCAACTGTAACCAGACCATAACCAGCGTTAGAGCATGGCTGAACAGCAAAGGACTAGAGTTGGCCGATCACAAAACGGAAGCCGTACTAATGAGTAGCAGAAAAGTGGTGGAAAGTATCGATATCCAGGTTGGTGGACAGATCATAAAATCTGGCCAGCACCTGAAGTATCTTGGAGTCGTTCTAGACCACAGACTCAACTTTAGAGACCACTTGATATACGCTGGTGACAAAGCCAAACGAGTGGGGGCTGCTCTTGCAAGGCTAATGCCAAACATTGGCGGCCCTAGACAACCGATCAGACAGCTTCTCGGTAGCGTTACCACATCAATATTGATGTATGCGGCACCCATATGGGCCGCAGCGGTGGAAACGCCATCTTATGTTAGACCTATCAAAACGGCCTACAGACTGACATCGTTGCGCATTTGCTGTGCTTTTCGCACGGTGTCTGACGAGGCTGTAAATGTTATTGCGAGTAGGATGCCGATTGATATTGCAGCAAAAGAGGTATCGGCTCTGCGTATAGCAACACGAAATGATAGGGACCGACGAACACGTGAAGACTTCAACATGGACAGTCATATAGAATGGCAAGCGAAATGGGAAGCTTCCACCAACGGACGATGGACCTTTGTGATGATCCCTGACATAAAAACATGGACATCAAGAAAACACGGTGATGTCAACCATCATTTGACGCAAATGATCTCAGGCCATGGATGTTTCCGTGAGTACTTATACAAGTATAAGCACGTAACGGATCCATACTGTCTCTACTGTGAGGGTAAGGCCGAGAACGCTGAGCACGTGCTAATCGAATGCGGAAGGTTTGCACATTCGAGAAGACTTATTGAGCAGCATATGGGAGAGTCAATCACTCCGCATAGCCTCATGCAATTTATGCTGAGCTCAAAAGACAACTGGGACATAGCGAATGAGATCATCACAAGTATGATGAAACGACTGAGACAAGACGAACGAAGAGCAGCCATGCTCAACACTACACAGCGAAACCACGACAACACATAATAATCGAGAGAGTACTACACTCAACCCCTGCCCTGCGAAGGAATGCCTTAATTGGTGGTACCGCAGGGATACAACAGGACTACAAGAGCAAGGGAGATGTTTTTACCCGGTAAGAACCCGCGGTCGCCTGGAAAGTCGGGTTCCAGGTGGATTTTTTGAAACGTTTCATCTTCCTACGAAAAACAAAAAAAAAAAAAAAACACACACATACACACACACACATACACACACACACACACATACACACACACACACACACACACACACACACACACACACACACACACACACACACACACACACACACACACACACACACACACACACACACACACACACACACACACACACCACAATATATATAATTATTAAATTCAAAAATTAAAATGTTTCAGTCACCTGAAAATTTGTAGCTGATCTAACTATCATGCTTCTTCTTTACCAGCCCATCATAGTAAATAACATAAAGATTATGACAATAAAACAGTAATGCAATATAATCAAAAAGAAATCGTTGCACCTAATGCACATGCGATTGTTGAATCAAAGTAATCGGTGCGCCAATGGTACCGACGAATGTTGAATATAAATAGCAAATCAATATAATAGCAATAATTGCGCCAATGATATTGGCGAAAGATATTACTATATCATATAGTTAATAATTTTCCTTAGAAAATCTAATTTTAATAATCGAATAGTTCCACGATAGATTTCAGACTATTTTGTTGCATGATGCATTTTTTTGTCAGTATTTTTGACTGACATTCGTTTTTTTATTCTTTTTTTTTATTTTTTATTCGTAGTAAATTTTTTCGACCTCATCATTTTTTGAACTTCATTCGTTTTGTGTTTTGTAAATTAGTAAATTTGAACGAATAGATCGTTTTTACCATAATCAATTGGATCGTTTTTATATTCTTTATGCTATTCTAAAATCGACCGTATCATTTTTTGAACTTATCATTTTGTACATAGGCAATTTCTTTTGTTAGGTGTTTTAGTCGATCGCTGCAAAAATAATCTTATGACTTTGTTCTATGTATATTGTTTTATTGGTTTGGTTTTGTTTTATTGGATTGGTGATTAGTTTTGTTTTATTGTTAGTGTTATTTTCATATAAAGGTTGTATGATTTTTCTTTTTCATTGTTAGAAGAATTGCGTATATTTAAGACAATTTGCTTACCTTTAAATTCAAAAACATATTTTTCAATTACTTATATTGTTTATTATTTTTAATCAAATAGATTTAATTTGATTCTTAATATATCGAATTAACAAGAAACTTGCTTTCACACCATGTTAAGCAGGATATTAACAATGCTCTTAGCTACCCTTAAATTTATTCAAGCATGTATTTAGCCTCACAACAAAATTTTTATTTGCAAAGTAGATTATCGGAAAAATGTTATTTGTTTCAAAACCAAGCTAATAGTAATGGAAAACGTTAAAACAAACAAGTCACGGAGTATTAAATTGTATTCGGTTATTTATGCAAATGTATACACTACATATACGAGTACATACTAGTGCATACAATTTTTTTCATTATGTTGTGGATAAACGATAAAGCCCAATTCTTTCCCATTCCAGGCGTTAAATCTACTGAACAATTAAGATTTGATTTGATCAAAGCTCAATTGATAACTGAAACAAATTTTTTACTTTTTCCAGTTGATCATGATATTAAGATTTTATCAAATCAAATCAAATTGTTTTTATTATTATTGTTAGTTTTTGTTGGTAGTAAGGATGCTGGATAATAGAATTAATTTAATTTAAATGTGTTAGATTTAATTTAATTTTATTTTTATAATTTTCTGTGGAACGAAAAAGTTTGTTAAAGAATAAAGTTTTGGTTAAAAATTAAGACAAAAATTCACTACATGTCTGGACTTAAACATGACATAAGCCTTATTAGATAATTTAATTTTATATTAAATAATATTTCTCCTTAAATCGCAGTTTGGATGGAGATATAAATCAGGAATGAGATTTTATTGATTGTTAATAACAGGATTGGCTGTTTGACTGTATGACTCGTTAAAATGAGATTGGAACAAGTTTAAGGGTGGCGTAAACTAGTAGATGTGGTATATAGTATAAATTTTCTTACAGTTGTTTAAGCAATTATAGTTGTTTACAAAAATTACAAAAAAAAATTTGTTTTGAGCAACAAAAAAAACAGATTTCATATGACACCCTACTTGAAACGATCAAAAATTATTTTTTTTCGATAATTCTACTCTTTTTCCTCTCGTTTAAATATTTTCGTTTGTAATGTTCGTAGATAAGGAGGGTAAAAAACACAATTGGACGAATTTGCCTGAATTTTGACCAATTAAAATTTTATCAAATGAAATAGGGGTTAGATCAGGATAAATAAGGTTTGTGAGATATTGCTTCGGTCTGACAGACCTAAGTATTACATTCATGAGACAAAATGGAAATTTTTAACCCCACTTTTTTTGCCATTTCTCGACGTTTTAGGATCTACTGATTCTAAAAAAGCAAAAAAAAGGATACAACTTTTGTCTGTCTGCCGGCCGTCCGTCATTACCTACAAAATCTAGAAAACCGCTGGAGGGATTTCAAAATTTTTTTTTCTAAAAATAGGTATACTCAAGGGACAGGTGTGTTCGATAACTGTACCGGAAGTGTGTCAAAAAAAATCATTAAGCGTGTCAAAATTTTTCATATATTTGGCTTAAAAACGTTCATTTTAAGTGATTATGAGTAGGAACATTGAACTTGGAGAAATCTTGATGGTAGGGATTGGTATGCAAGATCAAAAACTAGATTATTGCATTAGAAGTTTGTCAAAGAAATGTGTGTCAAAAGAAAAATTTTTATTTATATTTTTACCCAATTTTTTGGAAAAAATTAAAATTAGTTATTTGTATGACATCAAATTTTATTATTATTATAGAGAATTATGGCATTATAAGTTTGTCAAAAAAATAATGTCAAGTGTGTCAAAAAATGATTTCATTTATTTCATTAACCAAGTTTTTGGAAAAAAATGTAGCTGTTTTTATGACGTACTTACATGTAATTGAACATGAAATTGGACATGGAAATTTTGGAATTTTTGTTATAGTTTTTGAAATATTTTTGGAATTTTGTAAAAAGTTTTAATTTTTGATTTTGATATAATTTTTGCAATATTTTTAGAATTTAGAAAAAAATAGAATTTTATTTATAATTTTAGAATTTTAAAAAAAGTTTCAATTTCTATTTATAGAATTTTGAAAAATTTTAAATTTTTGATTTTATTATAATTTTTGGAATTTTGAAAAACGTTTCAATTTTTGATTTTGTTATAATATTTGCAATAGTTTTAGAATTTTTAAAAAATTTTTGAAATCTTTGATTTTGTAATAATTTTTGGAATATATTTAGAATTTTGAAAAAAGTTTGATATTATTTAATTTACACAATATTTTTGGAATTTTGAAAGAAATATGAATTTGTGATTTTGTAATATTTTCTCGAAACGCTAAATGGAGAGGTTTTCGAGTAGTTTGCTGATTGTATCATCTTTTCACTAAATTATGTTAATTTATGATCTTTTATAATTCTCCGCCAACGTATTGATGTTTCGTGTTAGTTTTGTAATAAATTTCTAAACAGAGATGAAAAATACTTGTACTTTAACAAAGAGCTATGTTTGATATGCATCGCTCGCCAAAACCAAAAACCATGTCCTCGTGAAAGTTTTATGCCCAAAACTATATCAAAATCCTTAATCCAGACGGAAGTCTGATATCTCAGAGCTTTGAGATTTCAGCCCCACCACATTTTCGTATTAAGATGTAGGTCCTGATCAGATTTCCCAACTCAAATACAAAAAAAAGTTGTGAGTGGAGACCCTCCGCGCGGAAGAAGTAAAACTTCGTAATATGGAAATAAAAACATATTACATTCTTTTAAAAGTCATTAATTAAAATTTGTGATGTATTCGACTTCAGGAAATTTGGAAATTTTGAGAAATTTGGGAAATTTGAGAAATTTGGGTATTTCGGGAAATTTTGGAAATTTGGGGAATTTAGGTTAATTTGGGAAATTTGGGAATTTTGGAAATTTTGTATATTTGGGAAATTTAGGGAAATTTGAGAAAATTGGGAAATTATGGAAAATTTGGGAAATTTAGGAAATTTGGGAAATTTGAGGAATTTGGAAAAATTGGGAAATTTAGGCTAACTTGGGAAATTTGGGACTTTTGGGAAATTTGGGAAATTTTATAAATTTGGGAAATTTTGGTAAATTTGGGAAATTTTGGAAAATGTGGGAAATTTGGGAAATTTGAGAGATTTGGGAAATTTGGGAAGTTTGGGAAATTTGGGAAATTTGGGAAATTTGAGAAATTTGGGAAATTTGGAAAATTTTGGAAATCTGGGAAATTGTTTCTTCAATTTCTAATCAATAGAAAATAAAAATTTAGTGGAGGAATTGTAATAAAATTTTATTTTTCAGGGTGTCAAGGATGTCAAGGTGTCAAGGGTGTCAAGGGTGTCAAGGGTGTCAAGGGTGTCAAGGCTGTCAAGGGTGTCAAGGGTGTCAAGGTGTCAAGGTGTCAAGGTGTCAAGGGTGTCAAGGGTGTCGAGGGTGTCAAGGGTGTCAAGGGTGTCAAGGGTGTCAAGGGTGTCAAGGGTGTCAAGGGTGTCAAGGGTGTTCAAGGGTGTCAAGGGTGTCAAGGGTGTCAAGGGTGTCAAGGGTGTCAAGGGTGTCAAGGTTGTCAAGAGTGTCAAGGGTGTCAAGGGTGTCAAAGAATAATTAAATGATTAATTAATTTCTGTGTAGATAATAACGGTGATGAGACGGTTTATATTTCATCGAGTCATAAACAGTTTGAGTGTAGCGTTAGACATGGTGTAGCGTCAGACAGAGTGAAGCGCAAACAATTTTATGTTTTTAACGCAATATTTTTTGGAAGTCGCATTAGAAGCTTTACTTCAAAAATAATGTTAACCCCAAATGGGTATTCTAATCAGCCTCGAAAGTGGTGTTCTTCAGATTGCCCTAATATGACTTTTCCCTTCTGTGCTGATCAGGCACTGATCATACTTTAACTTTATAAAGGGTTTCCTTGACTAATTTCTGCTCGGGCTTTGATTGAACAAATTTAAATTATTTCCTTACTTACTTGAGCCAAATCTTAATCTTAATCTTACTTGAGCTCACGAAAATTCCCAAAAAAAGAAGATAATGTGTTCAGCTTTGAGTTTGCAGAGATATTTTAACATTTATTTGGTTTTCTTCTCTTATTTACCTAGATTTATTGTAAACTGTCTAGTAAATATTGTTGAGCATATTCTAATTCGGGATGCCATTAAAGCTGATCATGCATAAACCCTTCACGACCTTCTAGAGACATTATCTTGCTTCAAGGCTTGATTTACTCACTAATTTTTTCCACTTATCTGTCTTGTGTTCTTTACTAATATGTTCTATTCATACTTGATGAGGTGACTCAGTCATATGACTGTTAAAAAAAATCCGACTCAAAGAGGGTCACTCATTTATTCGAACTCAAAATTCTATATTTTGCGATTCTAAGTCAAAAAGTGAGTGACTTCAAATCGATTTTCATAGGATGACTGTATGACATTTAAAGAGTTTTGCTACTGTCAGTTTTATGTAAATTTGTGTATTTTTATGATACATAATTTTAACTTTTATAAAAAATGGATATTCTTATTAGACGCCAAATCATAGAAATTTTGTTCGGTAAGATAGAATACATATATTTCTCAATTTAAACTGAACATACGTTCTACCCTTTCTATTTGAAAAATAAAATACGACATAGACGCAGGGAAATTAGGGAGCGTACAAAACGCATATCAATTTTTTTGTTTCACATTCGGTAACGAGTTATAATGTTCACCGCAAAACCACTTTTTTTCAAGGCGCCTCTGGAGATTCAACGTCACCGGCTGATTTATCAATATTTTTAATTGAAATTTTTTTCTGACATACTTCAAAAGTTGTACAAATTAATTATATGCAATTGAATTTAATACAATTATATTACTCAAGTCGCCGCAAAAAAATTACAAATATATGCTTTTTTTCGTTTTTAAAACCATACCCCCCCCCAGTTAACTTACGTACTTTTGAATATTCTTTTGAATTTTATTTTTATTTTATACGAAATAGATGACAGTGGGTATGGGCTACAACCATGGTCAATGTGTTACAAGGCTAGGATTCGATTTCATAATTGTATAAGGCTAGTAATCCATCTTTGTAATTGGGACTCGCCCTGCTTGTCCACACGTATTGAATTCGCAAAAGCAGAAACTTTGGTAGTTATTCTCGTTCTTTTGCAGTTCTTATATGGCCTTCGAATCTTTTATGGAGACTAGCTCTTGTTGCGTTGCGCTTAAAGGCATCTCCAATACCATCGCAAGGGTCCTTTCCATGCGCCGTGGCAAAGAAATGGCATTCAACATCAAAATTATGGGCCTTTCTATGTCGACACAATTGAAAGAATTTTTTTTTGTTTTTGTACTGCGAAGCTGCTCCATCCGAAAAGAAGTATATTTTTGTGACGAATTGAAAAGTCTCATCCAAGAATTTAAAAAGTTCCTGCTGAAATTGGTATACTGCTTCATAGTTGTGCTTCAGACTCTCGGCAATTATCAGAAGACTTTTGAACTTCAACTCATCTCTCTCATCTTTGAAATAAATCGCAAGTGGATGAAGTGTAACCGGCTGCTGGTTTCAATGTGCTGATTGTACTTCGTCCTTAAAAATTTTCGCATTCAATCTAAAATGGTAGATCCAACCAATTTTTCGAATCGATTGGAGATGAATATATACCTGAATAACGCAGTGATAATTTTCCGTAAAGTAACTGTCCACAAGTAAATAACTGTCCGCGCCGATACAACTAAGTCACCTGTTCCGTTTTGTAATGTTTTAATTAACATTTTTTTACGCTTGTGGTTTCGTTTACCGAACAGATTACAATAGTATTCAAACATTTTTTATGTGTCTATTCAGTAGATTTCGCTATAAAGATAAATGCAAAAGTAATTTAATGTGTTGTTTTTACACTTAAAATTCACTATGATGTTGAAAATCTTGATCGTTGGGATTGGTATGTGAGACCAAAAACTAGATTATTGCATTAAAAGTTTGTCAAAAAAATGTGGTCAAGTATGTCAAAAGACAGATTTTTATTTATTAGTTTATCCAATTTTTTGGGAAAAAATAAAATTAATTATATTTGTATGACATGAAATTTTATTATTATTATGGAGAATTATAAGTTTGGCAAAAAAATGTTGTCAAGTGTGTCAAAAGAATGATTTTCATTTATTTTTTATAAAAAAATAAAATTAGTTATTTGTATGGAATGAAATGTAATGTAATTCTTATTATTCAGAATTTTATTGCATTATAAGTTTGTCAAAAAAATATTGTCAAGTGTTTCAAAAAATGGTTTTTAGAATTTTGGAAAAAGTGTTGATTTTTGATTTTGTTATAATTTTTTTAGCATTTCGGAAAAATGTTTGATTTTATTTAAATTGTACGATATTTTTGGATTTTTGAAAGAAATACGAATTTTTGATTTTATAATAGTTTTTAAAAACGCTAAATGGGGTGGTTTTGAGTTTGTTGTATACCACCCTTATATTATTACAATTGTATGTACATCTGACAATACTTCTTAAATTAGAATTAAGCATTACAATTGTGAATTATTATTTTTAGAGCTAAGCAATATTTTATTGTGAATTATATTTTTCCATTTCCGTTTTAAGTATATAAAAACAAGATGCTCATTAAAAATAATGTCATTTGGATTGAACATATTTTTAAGAAAGAATCATCTATAATTAAATTAAATTATTTTAAATAAAGAAATAAAAAGTGATTTTCTTTAAGTGCAGTTGCGTTGTGTAATTTATTTTAATTGTTCGTCTAAAGGCCAGTGGAATTCCCAATTCCACATCACTGGTGACAGCTAAATCAAAATTTTAAGAAATCAAAAGTTTTCTCAAATTATAATACAAAATATATCTTCACAAAAGAAAATTAAAATACAATAAAAATCAATTAAAGTGAATATAATCATAAATTTTAAAAGTTTGTCCAAGTTATTACATAAAAATATACCAAAAATGAAAATTATTTTCCAAAAAAAAATTTGATTAAAAAATGTAAAACAAATTTAACAAATATTTTAAACATCAACATTTACAAAACATATGGAAAATCTTTCTAGAACAAAATAAAAATAATACAAAAGTCAAAACTATTAATTAAGTCTCATGCTTCTGCCAAATAAACATAAATAATCATCAAATTAAAAAGTAATATGGAGTTTTGTTTCTCCTAAAAACAACCTAATATATCAAATGAAATAGAAGTTTATTTATTCAACAAAGTGTCAAATATCAAAATTTTACTAAATAATACCGGATTCGTCATCAAAATTAGAAGTTTTTCTATGTTTCTTCTAATACAACTCCTGATGTTTCAAAATAAATAACCTACTGTGTCAAAATATAAAGGATTCGTCAACAATATTGGAATTTCTTTGGTGAATGATATTAATAAACGAAAACAAGTAAACAAAGGAAGATAATATAAAAAATTATTAGAAGATGCTACTACCACCATCATCGATTGGTAAATAATAAATTTTTATATAATTTATAATTTCTTTATTTTGATTAATTTTTCGGTCATTTTAATAAATAAATATTTCGTTAATAATATTTTTCGTTAATAATATTGGATTAAATCTTTAGTTGTGAATTGTATATTAAGTGATAGTTTGGCATAATTATAATTTATATGTCAGACAATAGCCAATCTGAAATAACAGATTTTTATTCCTTACGAAAAGGCTCAAAAGTGAAAGCAAATCGTGATGCAAAGAATTTTGAAAACATCGTCACTTGTTGTAGTGCTAAAATAACTTCAAATCCAAATTATGTGGATTTTGAAGAAATTAATCTAACTGAAACATTTCTAAATAATTCTGAAAATACTAATTTTGAAAATTCTGATAGTTCTACTGTTGACGATAATTCTATTGATCTAGTTGAAAAAAATAACTCAATAAAAATGGCAAATAAGGATTTTGACATGTTCAAAACTATTAAATTCATTCCTCAATTCGATGGTACACCATCAAAACTTCATCAATTTTTAGAATTAAGTGATTTAATTTTTATTGATCTTAAAGTAAGCGAACACCAAAAATTTTTATCAATTATGAAAAAATTATTAGTAGACAAAGCGTATGACGAAACTGTAAAAAATATCGTGTATAATTCTTGGAACGAATTAAAGGTCGATTTAAAATTAAGATATACTGATGTTCGATCAAAATTGCAAATTTCTCAAGAATTGAATAGTGTCTGTCAAAAGGAAGATGAGGATGTTAGGTCTTATGGCAGTCGAGTTCAAGTACTTTTATCACAGTTTAATGATATTTTCATTTCTGAGGCCGGTCTTGGATCTGAAAAATTTGTCGAAACACTAAATCAACAAACTGCCTTGATTGCATTTCAAGAAGGACTTAACAGTAGCATCCGTGTTGTTGTTAAATCTTCAAATAATAAATCTCTAAGCGATTCAATAACAAAGGCTATTGAAGAAGAGGCGCTTTATAAACGTCATATAGGTTCTTTTGAAAATACTGTGAGGTGTCAAATCTGTAAAAAATACGGTCATTCTGCAGACCGTTGCTATAGAAACCGATCAAAAAGTAATTTTCAAGATCGATCGTACCAATCAAAACCATCTACTTCTACCGGAAACAAAAATTATAGTAATCTTGTAGAAATTGCAGAAAACCTGGGCATCACATTAATGATTGCTATATTTTAAAAAACAAAGAAAAAATAAATAGTAGGCCTGGTGAAATAATTAAAAATAATTCTGAAAGCTCCAAAAAGCTTACTGTAATAAGTTCTAATACAAATAATAATAGTACTACTGAAGTTTCGGGAAACGAGTGGGGGCTCGATCAGCCAACATTGAACAGAGCGGTTCGAGCCAAAAATCTATAAAATTACCACAAACCAGTTCATCAAAAATATTAGGAATTTCTTTGAACGCAGCTGATTGTTTTTTTCAATTTTTCCAAAAGATATTTTTTATTTTGAAGTTGAAATTTTTTCCAATTTTCCAATTGTTTTCTTTTGATTTTCTTCTTCCTTTCTATTTATCTTTTGGCATTTTATTTTTCGGTTTGCAAGTTTTTTATGATTTCCTAAATTTTTCTCAATTATTTTTCAAACTTTCTTATAAATTTTCAAAACATGTTTTCGTGATAACAATTTTTTTAATTCGAAATTTAGCTATCAAACTCTCTAGATTTTCTATTAAGCAAAATCTTCATATCTTTATTCATAAAATATTCCAATT
The DNA here is from genome assembly GCA_963693315.1 of Diogma glabrata. NCBI lineage: Eukaryota > Metazoa > Arthropoda > Insecta > Diptera > Cylindrotomidae > Diogma > Diogma glabrata. The sequence continues at coordinate 391,707,547 of OY856187.1, forward strand.
AAACTCTTATCTTATTACATCCTTTCTTGAATTTCTAGAACATTTGTTGAAGCAGTAAATATTATTAAATATTTCCAAATTATTATTTTGATATTAAAAAATTTTCAAAGTAATTTATATACTATTTTTTTCTTCATATTTAGAATTTTCTGTATTTTGCTGCGAAATATTTGTTGTTTCTGGAATGTTTCAAAATTATCATACCAGATATTTTTCAAACATCTTAAACTTTTTAAAATAATTATCAATTTTCAAAATTTTTTTTTAATTTTCAATCAACTCAAGTTTTCAATTATTTTTCTCTCCTACAATTTTTCAAATATTTTTAATCATTTTCAATTTCCAATCAATTTTATAATACCTGCGAAAAATCACAAATTTTTTAATTTTTCTAAAAATTTAAAAACATTTAAATTCTTTTCAATGGTTTCCAATAATGAATTGGATACTGTTCGATTAAATATTGATTTTCAAAATAATGAAGATTTAAATTTGCTCATTGACACCGGTGCCACTATAAGTTTGATAAAAAAAGGATCATTAAATGATAACACACTGTGTTATCCAGATAATAAATGCAAAATAACAGGAATTACCGAAAATACAATTTTTACGCTAGCAGAAACAGTGGGAAATATTTCTTTTGATGACCAACAAATTTTACAAACATTTCAAGTAGTGCCAGATACATTTCCAATTTCTTGCGACGGTATTCTAGGCAAAGATTTCTTGCATGCGAACAAATGTCTTATTGATTACAATAGAAAAGTTGTAGAAATAAATGTTAATGGTTCTAAGTTTATTTTAAATTTAAATTGTATTGAGAAAAGTAAAATAAATGAGATTATACCTCCACGTTCTGAAAAATTATTAAAAATCTATTTTCCAAATAGAAAAGACGGTGAATATTTTTGTAAAACTTGTGAAATTTCAAGTGGTGTTTATTTCGCGCGATTTCTTATTAATGTTAAAAATAATTCTGCTTTCATTTCTGTCATGAATACAACAGAAGACGATTATATTTTAGATTCTTTTAATTTAGAAATTGAAAGTCTCAACGATTATAACGTATACTATTTTTCACAATCGTGGAACAATAACTATTATGGAAGATTGAATGAATTAGAATCAAAAATTTTTACTGAACATTTAAACTCTGAAGAGTGTGATTCTATTTTAAATATTTGTCGCAAATATAATGACATATTTTTACTTAACAACGATAAATTAACATCTACTGACGCAATTACACACACTATTGAAACTGAAATTGGTACAAAGCCTATTAATGTAAAGCCATATAAATTTCCTGAATCAGTAAAAAAAGATATTGACGATAACATAAGTCAAATGTTGGCTGATGAAGTTATTAAAACATCTAAGAGTCCTTGGAATTTTCCGCTATTAATCGTTCCGAAAAAAACTGATCATACAAATACAAAACGGTGGCGCATAGTTGTTGATTTTCGAAAGTTAAAACAAGTAACTAAAGATGACGTGTTCCCATTACCGAATATAACGGATATTCTTGATAGTTTAGGAAAATCAAAGTATTTTACTACTTTGGATATGGCAAATGGATATCACCAAGTAAATTTAAATTCATCCGATTGTGAAAAGACTGCTTTCAGCACTCATACCGGACACTATGAATTTTTACGTATGCCGCAAGGTTTAAAAGGAGCTCCGGCAACCTTTCAACGTTTAATGAATATGGTTTTGTCAGGTCTTATTGGTATAAAATGCCACGATATTATTGTCTATGGTGTGAACTTGCAAGATCACAATACTAAGTTGATTAAAGTTTTTGAATGTCTACAAAAGAATAATTTAAAATTAAACCCTAACAAATGCAATTTTTTGCATAAAGAAATATCGTATTTAGGTCATATTGTTTCCAGCTCAGGTGTTAAGCCTGATTCGAAGAAAATTGAAGCTATTCAAAAATTTCCCGTGCCAAAATCACCAAAGCAAATGCAATCCTTGCTGGGCTTCGGGCTTGCTGGGTATTATAGGAGATTTATACCCAATTTTTTGTTAAAAAAAGGAGTCGAATATAAATGGGATGCATTTTGTGGTGACACTTTTAATAAGCTTCGGCTTGCTTTAACGTCGTCACCAATACTACAGTATCCAAATTATGAATGCGAATTTCATATTACTTGTGATGCAAGTGATATTGCCATCGGAAGTGTTTTATCGCAAGAACATGATAAAATCGAATTGCCCATCGCGTATATTAGTCGTACGATGAATAAAGCAGAAAAAACTATTCAACAGTAGAAAAAGAGTTGTTAGGTATTGTATGGGGTGTAGAACAATTTCGTCCATATGTATTTGGTCGTCGTTTTGTCGTGTTCACAGATCACAAACCACTGCTTTGGTTGTGGAATATTAAGAATCCACACTCTAGGTTGATGAGATGGCGCCTACGACTTGAACAGTTCAATTTTGAAATACGTTATACCCCTGGTAAAACGAATTTCGTTGCTGATGCTCTTAGTAGAGTTAAATTAAATAATCAAATAACAACAATAACAACCCGATCTCATAGTAAAAATGCTGAAAACGTTGAATTTGATTTGTCTGAAGATGAATGTTTGATTGGTATTGGTGATAGTCCTGATAATGTGGATAACACTGTTAATGATATCGTAAATCTTAAATCCGAAAATGATATAGTTTCAGCCATTTCTGAATTTCATGATGCACCTCTAGGAGGTCATCAAGGCGTTTCAAGAACATTCAATAGAATGAAAAGTTACTTTAGTTTTCCAAACATGTTGAATCGAATTAAAAATTATATTAAATCATGTGCAAAATGTCAAATTAATAAACCGGGTAAAACTACAAAAATGCCAATGGCTATAACATCCACTGCTTCTTATCCTTTTGAAAAAATTTCGCTCGATATCGTAGGACCTTTAAATCCACCTACGATCAGTAAAAATTCCTATATTTTAACAATTCAAGATGAACTTACAAAGTATAGTGTGGCAATTCCTTTACAGAATCAGGCATCTGACACAGTTTCACGAGCTTTCGTTGAACAGTTTGTTTGTATTTATGGAGCAATTTTCTTAGTGAGCTTTTCAAAAATGTTACAAAATTGTTAAAAATTCAAAAGCTTAGAACTTCTCCTTATCATCCACAAACAAATGGGGGCTTTGGAGCGTACACATTTCACTCTAGCAAATTATTTAAAAAATTATGTTTCAGAAAATAAAAATGATTGGGATTCATGGATTCCTTATTGTATGTTTTGTTTCAATACTACTCCTCACACTGCAACAAAGTTTATGCCTTTCGAGCTTTTGTTTGGCCATAAACATATTATTCCTAATTCTTTTTCCAAAATTCCTGATCCTCTTTACAATTATGATGACTATGTAAAAGAATTAAAATATAAAATGCAACTTACAAACAAAAAAGTCAAAGACAATTTATTAAATGCAAAAGAAATTTCTAAATGTTATTATGATAAAAAAGTTAATAATGCACAATTTTTCAAAGGAGATTTAGTTTTACTTAAAAATGAAAATAAAAAAGGAAAGCTTGCTCCATCATGGCTAGGACCATTTGAAATTGAATCAATTCTCAGCGATGAAAATTCTGTTATTAAACAGGATCGTTCACTAAAGACAATTCACAACAATTGTTTAAAACTTTATTACGAACGAGAATTAAATTAATCAAAATGAATGTTTATTATTTATTATTTAAAATAAAATAAAATTTAAATCAAATTAAAGTTAAATTAAATTAAAATTAAATTAAATTTAAATAAAATTAAATTTAAAGTAAATTGAATTAAAATAAAATTAAATTAAAATAAAAATAAATTAAAATTAAATTAAAATGGAATTAAAACAAAATTTCAAAAAAAAAAAGAAAAAAATAATGATTTTCAATAAATAAATTAAATTACAAAATTTATTATAAGGAAATACATATATGCATTTTAAACAAATCAAATTATAAAAACGAATTTCAAAAAAAAAAAAGCAAATCCTTGAAATTGTAATTCTTATCATTTTACATTTGTTATTATAATTTTCATATGTTAGTAGATCCAGTAATATCGATCTCTGTCGATTGTTGTACTCTCGAAAAAGAATGAATTTGATGTGATAAGAAACTGTTTTTTTTTCAATGTAAAAACATTAACCCAAAAATAAATTGCATAAAAAATTTTTTTTTAATCAGAAAAAATTATTTATTTTTCAAATATTATTACGAAACTTAATTTCATTATAAATAAATTCCTTTTAAAGGGGGAGGGGTGTTGTATACCACCCTTATATTATTATAATTGTATGTACATCTGACAATACTTCTTAAATTAGAATTAAGCATTACAATTGTGAATTATTATTTTTAGAGCTAAGCAATATTTTATTGTGAATTATATTTTTCCATTTCCGTTTTAAGTATATAAAAACAAGATGCTCATTAAAAATAATGTCATTTGGATTGAACATATTTTTAAGAAAGAATCATCTATAATTAAATTAAATTATTTTAAATAAAGAAATAAAAAGTGATTTTCTTTAAGTGCAGTTGCGTTGTGTAATTTATTTTAATTGTTCGTCTAAAGGCCAGTGGAATTCCCAATTCCACATCAAGTTGTTTGCTGAGTGTATCATCTTTTCACTAAATTATGTTAATATATGATCTGTTATAATTTTCCGGCGACGAATTGATGTTTCGTGCTAGTTTTGTGATAATTTTCTAAACAGAGATAAAATACTTGTACTTTTACAAAGAGATTTATGTTTGATATACATCGCTGCCCAAAACTAAAAACAATGTCCTCATAAAAGTTTTATGCCGAAAACTATATTAAAATCCTTAACCAAAACCGAAGTTTCGATATCTTAGACAAAGCTTGAGATTTCAGCCCCTCCATATTTTATTTATTAAGTTTACATGGTTAATTGTAGCCTACATGAAGTATTACTTTATAAATATATAGAAAACAAGTTAAAAAGGTTCAAATTAAATAAAACTAGTCATAATGGTTATTTGAAAATAAGTGCTGTTGTGTTTTATCTAATAGAACAAAAAATATTCTAGGTTTTAGGCAAACTTGAAGAAAACTTGAAGCGTTTTACCTTTAAAATTTATTTTTCGTTTACATTTTAATCTAATTGAATTCGTTAACACTAAATTTGGTAAATTTATTTATGTTACGTGTATCGTTTGTTAAAATTTTACAAACATAAACAATTTTGGTCAAATCTAAAATATAGAAAAATTATGTGTATTGTCATCTTGGCTTAGCTTTCAAATTATTTATTTTGCCACTTGCTGCTTTGTTACTTTTCTGATGTACATGGGAATTGCTTAGTTTTTTATTCTAGAAAAAATTTTGTCTAGACATAAGTAAATGGAAGTTATAAACATGTTGATTGAATTTTGTTTGACTTAGTCTGACATTTTTTTGTTTATGTGTAGCAGTAGAGTGATTGGCATGTGACATTAAGTTAAAATTTACGTTTAACTTGAATGGATTCAGAATTTTGTTTTTATTTGTTATACTGCTAAGACACAGTAAAAGTTTGTTCATTGTGTTTGAAAATTGAAATTATTCCCAGATGATAAGGTTCCAGTTACTCTTCAGACTTTTACGGCAACTTTAAAACATTTTTAACTTATCTGTGTTATCTGTTTTATTTTCAACTTTAATTGTAACGTGCTGTTCTTAATAACTATTTTACAAAAAAAAAACAAATTAACTCAAACTGTTAAAAATGTTTTCTGCCTACATATGTTGATTTTTTATACACAAATAAAATTTTGTTAGCAATAAATCAATTTTCCTCTTTCCTATTATTGTTTTAGATATTATGTTCATACCGTTCGCTTTAATTAAATTACTTCTTGGCGTGAAAACATTTATCGTTGTAACAAAAAGGTTAAACGATGTACATGTTCACATTTGTGTGTTTTGTTATAAATTTTTTATGGTTGATTTGAAAAGAATCGTTACATAAAATAAACGTTAGATAGTAAACCTAGTTCGTATTTCGTAGAATAGAAGCTAAGCAGGTAATACGATTTTATATTTAAATTAATAATCTTCAGGTAAGTAATTTAGGTCATTGTTATTAATTGAATGATATTGACATAGTTTATAACATACAAGCAACTGAAAATGATTTATATCTTAGATCGTAAATGTTGATTGTCTTTTTTTATGATATAAAATTCAGAATTGAACGTTCCCGCACACATAAAGAAATTCCCATTTATTGCAGTTCTTCTATAAATATGATTATTCAGTCATCAAAGTTGGGATTCAAGGTATTAAATTAATTTTGACAGTAAATCCATATTGGATTTGACTGGATTCGAACCGTCGACACTAACAATCTATAGACTAGTTATTTAACATACTCGGATAAAATACGAATTTATTAAGTGTAATCCTCAGATATAATTAGATCAGAGCATTAAAATTTCTTTCGCAACTGATAACAGAAAAATAAATTTTCACCGATCGCAAATTTTTCATATAGAATTAAAATATTCCCTAGATTCATTGTTGGATTAAGCTCAAACCTCAGTACAGTACATGTTTTGGTTTAACCTTCCATTTTATATATCACTCGCCAATATTTTTTGTGACAGTCGATTTTATGTGGATTTCAAAGCGCATAGGTTAACCACTTGCCTATTTTCCAAGATATTGTCGATTTTTTTTGTTCAGGCAAAAAAAATTGAAAAAAATGTGGAAAGGAAGCTCTGGAAATCCATGTAATCAAAGTTGGTCAAACTAAGACTTTCACCATAAAAATCTGGCCTCTAATCGAAAAAGTTTCAGCGATTGCAAATTTTTCATATAAAATGAAAGTATCCACTAGATCGGGGCAGTCGGGAGACTGCGTGCCTAACGAAGTTTCTATTCCAGCGAGCTTAAGCCTTGTGGTTCAAGAAGTCAATCAGTGAATTTAATTCTTATTTAAAATTTTTGTCTATCTTAAACAAAGAACTTGACGTAAAGAAAACAAAAAGTATATATATATGAAACTAAACATAAACAACGATCAAGTCAGTTAAATTTCCATTCAATACTCTTAACACATATCCGATAAATTCAACTCAATGATAAGGGCGAGGATGTTGTGTCATACTTTCAATTGCTGATGTTTTTCAATTCCAAAATCTAAATCTTTCTAAATCGCAATATTGTAATGTAGACTGGAGCATGATAATGTGGAGCGGTAAAGTTCTCGAATTATTCAATGTCTGTTTTCTCATAATATACAATTTTGCTTACCATACGCAGTCATAGTAGTTTCTCATTCATTCACAATTCATAGACATTTGTTTTCATATAGTTTCCGTACATAAATTTGTTCTTCGCATAAAAAAATTAACAATAATAATTCTTTTACAATCCCCTATTATTGAATCATACTGCGTTTTCACCCGCCTTACTATACTATACTGCAAAACTTTGAATTCTCTAAACAATAACCGTACATGATCAACGAAGTTTTCAAACCTCAAACAGCTGTGAATGTTTGTCCAATCGTCGCAATAGAAAAAAATTGTTATCCTACAAGTCGTTATGCATTCGATTTCCTATATGGGTGTTTTTTGTATCAAATTATCTTTCCGTTATGGATCTGAATTTCACTGCAATACTGTTGTAAGTTGTTATTTTGTAATACGTAAACATCATAAAATCAATTAAACTTACGTTTAATCCATTCTAGTTCATTGATATTTTTTACTAGTGCGTTGGAAATAATTTGCTTCGTCAAATTGTTTTTGCGGTGCTGAGTATTACAAAGTAACAAACCGTTTTGTTTTAACGAAAAAGGTCCTAACATTTATTTACATAATATAAATTAATTGCCGTGCATCAGTAACACTTATTCGAATTTTTTTTTGAGATTAAAAGAATTGCTATATAAGGAATGACTGTAAAAATTTTCAGTCTCTTAGTCTATTACATTTTGATACTGCTGTTTGACGTCGCTTAGTCGATTACATTTTTTGGATTGGTTTTTTGTTTTGACGTCTCGGAGGAGATTCTATGGTTTCCTATTGAAATGTTGGTGCGTGTTTTGACGTCTGGGAGGCGAATATTTTTTTCAAAACGTTTTGCCTGTAACAATTGTTTGGTATGTTACACCTTTTTTATTTTTATATTGTGTTTGGTGTTAGAAAAATATTCCTTGTTAAAAATTTTAAATACTTTGTAATACAGATAGTTTTACTATTGAAAATAAAGAATAAATTGTGTGTTAAATTGTTACGTAAATTGTTAGCTAAAGTAAATGTAATTAGTGATATCGTAATTATAAAAATTTACGGAAAGTTTTAAATTGTTTGATATTTGTTACTTAAATTGTTAGCTAAAATACCGGTAATTAGTGATGTCTTAAATAAAACAAAAATTTACCGATAGTTTTAGTTTGTTTGATAAATTGTTAAATAAATTGTTAGATAGAATAACAGTAATCAGTGACGTCTTAAATTTAATTCTGCTACATAGTTGTCGTTTCGCTCAATTTACAAAAGTTGGGAATTAATTTACAAAAAAAATATATATGTATGTTCTGTGAATTGGTCTGTTAAGAAAAATAAAATTAAATTTGAAATATTTCCGAAAGTGAAATATAATGCCAGCAAGTCAACAGAGTTCATTTTTTTTGGTGTAACAAAGTTTTGTTATTACTTCAATTCAACATGGAGATCAAAGTTTTACTGTCACTGCGGTGTATTTAACGTATTTCAACCACCATTGATATCAAAGTTTTACGATTGCTGCCGTATATTATAGATATTGAAACGCATTATTTGTATCAAGTTTTTGCTGGTGCTATCGTATATTTTCTATACGACAACTCAACATTGGTAAAACAGATTTGCTGTTACCGCTGCATATGTTATATTTGGCAAATCAGCCTGTACATCAAAGTTTTATTATTGCTGCCAGATTTTTTTTGATTCATTGAAATACATCTTCTTTATCAAGTTATCGCTATTACTGCCTAGTGTAAACCAACATTTACATCAAAATTTTACTATTGGTTGTCGCATATTGTATTTATCGGAACACATCGTTTGTAGCAAAGTACTGCTGTTACTACTATATGATATTGCTAATCAACAGTTATATCAAATCATCTATTTGGTTTATTTGATAACAACGTTTACTTTTGCTGCTGTGCATTACCCCTATTTCAACAAACAATGGTGTCAAGTTTTACTATTGCTGCCGTATATTTGACATCTTTCTAATCATCATTTATATCAAATTTTTGGCTGTTGCTATCATCTATTTCACTTATTTCAAATCAACATTGATATTGATTATTTGCTATTATTATTTGTTTCAACGCAACATTTGTGGCCAAGTTTTTGCTATTACCACTGTATATCATACATATGGCAACGCAACATAGATATTAAACTTTTGACTGATATCCAATCAACATTTATATTGAAATTTTGCTGTTGCTGTCACATATTATATTCTGTGAAAAACATCATTTTATATCAAGTTTTTGCTGTTACTACATATTATAACTCAACATTTACTTCAAAATTTTACTATTGTGATCGTATATGGTCAATTGTCATCAAGTTTTGGGTGTGATTGCAACCGAAGTTCAACTCAACCTCGATATTCCATCTTCCTGATACTTTACCTGTTGGATTAATCATCACCGATGGAGGGCTAAGGCCGTAGTACTTGGAAGCCGGAAGGACTTGAACATGTGGTGAGTGAATTTGATATATTTTATTTTCTTTTTACGTAGAGGTGTGAATGTGTGCAAAAGGGCGTATCGGTGATTGAATGGGGGCGTGCTAGTAGTTGTGTGTGTGTAGCGAGACACATGTAGTCTGAATTGATGAAGTTATAATTTCCAAACAATAGTTCTCAAATAACCGGTAATATAAAAAAAATTAAAAACAAAACAAAAAAAAAACAAATTCTGATCATGTTTTAGGTTTATTAATTCTATGATACATTAACCAACGGTAGACTACAGGTATTGAAATAGACTGGTTTGGGCATGTTTGTTCAACTTGCAAATAAACTGATAATTTTGTTGAGTTGTAAATATTTTGTTTTGGGAATTCCTTATGGTTTTATAAATTTTTTAAATAATATTATTAATAAAGAAAAAGGGAAATAATCAATAAAGACTTTCAATATGGCGTGTGACGTTCACCAGTGCTCTAAGATTCGATCTACGGTTTACCAGCAATGGCAGTGGCTTGTGGGCTGTACCATGTTGCTCTTGTGACAGCAATACAACTTAACTTTAATTACTACCACTTGCGATACTTGCTGCGGGTCTTGGAGCTCGGTTGTCTTGCTTCGCAGTCTGAGTGTGTGGGTGAATGTTAGCCTGTGTGAAGTGTGAGTGTGTGGGCGTCTGAGAGTGATTGTGGGGGTTGGACGCGCTGATCGTAGATCTTTCGCAAACGAGGTCGCCAGAGTCTCCATTTTCCATTTGTAATTTTTTTCCATTTCCGTAACTCTTTGTAAATTGCGTACATTTCTGCATTTGTGTTGAAGCAGCAGGTATTACTCTATCAAACCCACGATGGCTGAGCCTTAGTCGTGATGGCGTTAAATTACTCAAGGTACGGATCCTGCTATGCCATTATCATTGGTTCGCCAATGAGAAAGCTCTTCATTACAATATTAGCTTCTCATAATCACAAATCTTATCTAAACATAATTAAAAACCTAAATTTTTCTTTTGATGTCAAAGTGATAATTTTATAAAGGGTAACGGTGAATATTTAATTAGGACCAACTGTCAAACTCTCGTAGTTTAAATAAAGTTTTTGAGTTCAACATTAATTTCAAAGTTTCAAAACGTAATTAAAAAAATATGGAGGGGCTGAAATCTCACAGCTCTGAGATATCAAGACTTCGGTCTGGGTTAAGGATTTTTATATAGTTTTCGGCAAAAAACTTTTATGAGGACATGGTTTTTAGTTTTGGGCCGCGATGTATATCAAACATAACTCTTTGTTAAAGTACAAGTATTTTTTATCTCTGTTTAAAAATTTATTACAAAACTAACACGAAACATCAATACGTTGCCGGAAAATTATAATCAAAATTCCAAAAATATTGTTAAATTAAATAAAATCAAACTTTTTCAAAATTCCAAAAATATTCCAAAAATTAGAATAATATCAAATATTTAAATTTTTTCTAAATTCCAATAATAATCCAAAAATTATTAAAAATTCAAACTTTTTCCAAAATTCTAAAAATATTGCAAAAATTATTACAAAATCAAAACTACAAACTTTTTCAAAATTCTAAAAATATTTCCAAAACTATAACAAATTCAAAAATTTCTATGTCCAATTTAAATTACCAATATAAATTTTCCATTCCAATTTAAATTAAATGTCCAATTTAATTAAATTGTCATTTTAAATTACATTTACGTCATAAAAACAGCTACATTTTTTTTCCCAAAAAATTGGCTAAAAATACAAATGAAATCATTTTTTGACACACTTGACATTATTTTTTGACAAACTTATAATGCCATAATTCTCTATAATAATAATAAAATATCATGTCACAAACTATTAATTTTATTTTTTTTGTAAAAAAATTGGGTAAAAAATAAATAAAAACTTTTCTTTTGACACACTTGACAACATTTTTTTGACAAACTTATAATGCAATAATTCTCAATAATAATGATAAAATTTCATTTCAAACAAACAATTTTATTTTTTTCCAAAAAATTAGGTAAAAAAATAAATAAAAATCTTTCTTTTGACACCTTGACAACATTTTTTTGACAAACTTATAATGCAATAATCCAGATTTTGGTCTCACATACCAATCCCGACCATCAAGATTTCTCCGAATTCAATGTTCCTACTCGTAATCACTTAAAATGAACGTTATTTAAGCAAAAAGTATGCAAATTTTCTTATTTTGACAACTTTTCGATTTTTTTGACACACTTCCGGTACAGTTATCGAACACATCGTCCTTTCGGCTCTTCCTATTAAGTAAACCTATTTTTAGAAAAAAAAATTTTTCAAATCCGTCCAGCGGTTTTCTAGACTTCGTCGGTTGTGACGGCCGGCCGGCCGGCCGACAGACATACATTTTTTTTTTTTGCTTTTTTAGAATCAAGAGGTCCTAAAACGTCGAGAAATGCCAAAAAAAGTGGGGGTAAGAATTTCACTTTGAGCTCATGAATGTAATACTTAGGTCTTTCAGACCGAAGTAAAAGTGTCAAATATAAGTAAAAAATAAAAGTGCATTTCATTCTGCCGTAAAAAACTAAGAAATCTTAAATAAAGCTTAAACTGAAATAGTACATATTAAACATAAATTAACATAAATTAAATAAATAAAATATGGAGGGGCTGAAATCTCACAGCTCTGAGATATCAAGACTTCGGTCTGGGTTAAGGATTTTTATATAGTTTTCGGCAAAAAACTTTTATGAGGACATGGTTTTTAGTTTTGGGCCGCGATGTATATCAAACATAACTCTTTGTTGAAGTACAAGTATTTTTTATCTCTGTTTAGAAATTTATTACAAAACTATCACGAAACATCAATACGTTGCCGGAAAATTATAACAGATCATAAAGTAACATAATTTAGTAAAAAGATTATACAATCAGAAAACTACTCAAAAACATCTCCATTTAGCGAGAATATTTCAAAATCACAAATTCATATTTCTTTCAAAATTCCCAAAGTATTGTAAAAATTAAATAAAATCAAAAATTCAAACGTTTTTCAAACAAAATTCTAAAAATATTTCAAAACTTATTACAAAATCAAAGCTAAAAACTTTTTTCAAAAATTCTAAAAATATTGCAAAAATTATAACAAAATTAAAAACTGTAACTTTTTCCAAAGTTATAAGAATTATATTAAAATCAAAAATTTCAAATATTTCAAAATTCTAAAAATATTCCAAAAATTCTTACAAAATCAAAAAATTAATCTATTTTCAAAATTCTAAATATATATATTAAATTCAAAAATTCTAATTGTTTTTCTAAATTCTAAATTAAACTTTCTAATTTAATCTATTTCTAAATTCTAATAATATACCAAAAATTCCTAAAAATTCAAACTTTTTCCACAATTCTAAAAATATTGCAAAAATTTTAACAATATCAAAAATTGAAACTTTTTCCAAAATTATAAAAATTATAATAAAATCAAAAATTTAAAATTTTTCAAAGTTCTAAAAATATTTCAAAAATGCTTACAAAATCAAAACTTGAAACTTTTTCCAAAATTTCAAAAATATTTCAAAAACTAAAACAAATTAAAAAATTTCCATGTTCAATTATATTTACTTAAGCAAACAGCTAAATTTTTTTTTCCAAAAAATTATCTAAAAAAGTAAATGAAATCATTTTTTGACACACTTGACAATATTTTTTTGACAAACTTATAATGCAATTAAATTCTCAATAATAAAAATTTCATGTTCATTATACATTTCATTTCATAAAAATAACTAATTTTATTTTTTTTCTAAAAAAATAAATGAAAATCATTCTTTTGACACACTTGACATTATTTTTTTGACTAACTTATAATTCTCAAGAATAAAAATAAAATAATAAAATTTCATGTCATACAAATAATTAATTAAAAAATAAATAAAAATCATTCTTTTGACACACTTGACAACATTTTTTTGACAAACTTCTAATGCAATAATCAAGTTTTTGATCTGACATACCAATCATGATCATCCAGATTTCTCCACATTCTTTGTTCCTACTCATTATCACTTAAAATGAACGTTTTTTTAGGCAAAAATATTCAAATTTCTTTGTTTTGACACACTTGACGATTTTCTTTTGTCACACTTCCGGTACAGCTATCGAACACATCGTCCTTTCGGTTCTTACCATTGAGTGTACCTATTTTTAGAATTCAACATTTTTAAAATCCCTTCAGACATTTTCTAGATTTCGTCGGTTGTGACCAAAATAATAAAAGACCGAAGTTCGAAAAGTCCGAAGTCCTTTCAGACCGAAGTAATAAAATTTCACTTACCTTATTTTCTTTCATTATCACTTGTTCTAACAATTTATTGTCAATTGGTTATTTCTTGAACAATTGTTGATTTATATATAGACCAGGGCCAATCCTGTTAAAAGAAAAACAAATTCTTAGCAGTAACAGGTCGTTCAATAAGTCCGTAGGATAAGTAAGAAAAAAACAACATTTTGACAAAACTCGATTTTTTTATTCAACATAGTTGCCTTCGAGGGCGATACAACGAGTATAGCGATTTTCCAACTTTTCTATACCACTTTTATAGTACGATTTCTCTTTCTCGTCAAAATAGGCTTCAGTTTCAGCGATTTCTTCATCATTGGACTTAAATTTCTTTCCAGCAAGCATTCTCTTGAGATCTGAAAACAGGAAAAAGTCGCTGGGGGCTAAATCTGGAGAATATGGTGGGTAGGTAAGCAATTCAAAGCCCAATTCATTCAATTTTGCCATCGTTTTCATCGATCTGTGACACGGTGCATTATCTTGGTGAAACAACACTTTTTTCTTTTGCAAATGTGGCCGTTTCTTTGCTATTTCAGCCTTCAATCGATCCAAAGGTTCACAGTAATACTCGCTGTTGATGGTGGTTCCTTTTTGGAGATAGTCGATGAATATTATTCCGTTCGTATCCCAAAATACAGACGCCATCACCTTACCAGCCGACGGTTGCGTCTTTGCTCGCTTTGGATTCGGTTCGTCGACTGCTGTCCACTCAGCTGACTGTCTTTTGGATTCTGGTGTGTAATTGTGAAGCCATATCTCATCCATTGTCACATATCTACGATAGAATTCCCTTTTATTGCGGTTTAACAGTGTCAAAGTCTCCTCCGAAGCATCGATTCGTTGTTGTTTTTGGTCGAATGTGAGCTCACGCGGCACCCAATTTGCACAGAGCTTTCGCATACCCAAATGTTCATGTAAAATGGTAAAAACACTACCATCTGCTACCTTTACAATGTCAGCTATTTCGTGCACCTTCAATTTGCGATCGTTCATAACCAATTTGTGGATTTTTTTTATGTTTTCTGGAATAACAGCCTCATTTGGGCGTCCACTGCGCTCTGCATCTTTTGTGCTGGTACGACCACATTTAAATTCAGCCATCCACTTCTCTACCATTTGTCTCGATGGAGCAGAGTTTGGATAATGTTTATCAAGCCATTGTTCGGTTTCCACTGTATTTTTTTTCATCAAAAAGCAATGCTTTATTAAAATTCGAAATTCACTTTTTTCCATTTTTTTTCAAAAACAAAAGTTGCTTCACACAAAATGCTATAACTCACGAATAAATAGTCAGATTGCTGTCAAATTTATACACGTATCGTTTGAAGGTTAGTACTAAATAAAAATCATATGGAAAAAATTCTAGTAACGCCATCTATGTGTCATCCTACGGACTTATTGAATGACCTTATACGAATGGTCGGAAAATGTAGTTAATAGTCTAAGTAATTAAGGAAAAATCGACGAAACTGTGTAAAAGTCCCGAAAGGGGTGGGGGTTGTAGTATATACGTTTTTAGGGGTTTGTATTAGTTTTTCGCAATTTGCGGCTAAACTATGCATCCTTTCGAAAAAAGTTAGATCTAAAAGTTGTAGATAATAAAAAAATGTAAAACTTGAACGTGATATTGTGAACAATTGTAATAGAATTATAAGTGGTGAATTATTGTTAGTTCAAGAACAATCAAGGGGAATAGTAGTAAAAACAATATTACTTCGGTCTGAAAGACCTAAGTATTACATTCATGAGCTCAAAGTGAAATTCTTACCCCCATTTTTTTTGACATTTCCCGACGTTTTAGGACCTCCTGCAGCCAAAATCTGTAACTGTGAAGCGGTGAAGTGATACAAATTTCTTCGTTTCTTTTCATTAAAAAACTTATCACTTCACCGCATCACAATTACAGAATTTGGCTGCTGATTCTAAAAAAGCAAAAAAAAAAATGTATGTCTGTCTGCCGGCCGTCTGGCCGGCTGTCCGCCGTCATTACCTACGCTGCAGGGAAAACCGCTGGAGTGATTTCAAAAATTTTTTTTTCTAAAAATAGGTATACTCAAGGGACAAGTCCGAAAGGACGCTGTGTTCGATAACTGTACCGGAAGTGTGTCAAAAAAATCATTATGTGTGTCAAATATAGCAAATTTTCATATTTTTGGCTTAAAAAACGTTCATTTTAAGTGATTACGAGCAGGAACATTAAATTTGGAGAAATCTTGATGGTCGGGATTGGTATGTGAGATCAAAAACTAGATTATTGCATTATAAGTGTGTCAAAAAAATGTTGTCAAGTGTGTCAAAAGAAAGATTTTTATTTATTTTGTTACCCAATTTTTGGAAAAAAAATAAAATTAATTGTTTGTTTGAAATGAAGTTTTATTATTATTATGGAGAATTATGGCATTATAAGTTTGTCAAAAAAATGTTGTCAAGTGTGTCAAAAGAAAAGTTTTTATTTATTTTTTACCCAATTTTTTTAGAAAAAAATAAAATTAATAGCTCGCATGACATGATATTTTATAATTATTATAGAGAATTATGGCATTATAAGTTTGTCAAAAAATGTTGTCAAGTGTGTCAAAAAATAATTTCATTTAATTTTTTAGCCAATTTTTTGGGAAAAAAAATGTAGCTGTTTTTATGACGTACAGTGTAATTCGCTTATAACGACATTGAAAATGACATCAAAATCCGTCGTTACATCCGAATGTCGTAATATGCGAAGTGTTCAATTTTTTATCAGAAACAATTTAATGACAGTAGATAAGGTAGTAGATGTATCTGTAATTGTTGGAGACGAAAAATTTATGGTATCTTCAGGTTCATTTTGAATATTTTCTATACGTTAACGTATACGTTAATATTAGTTTAATTTATAATATCGTCGACAGTATCTTTTAATGTGGGCTCTTCATCTGCGAATAAAAATTTAAAGCCATGATAAAACCATCCCAATTTTCATTACTCCTGACAGAAGTTGTTATCGATTGTTATCACGTTGTATAGCATCTACCAATTATAATGTGTTGTGCTTTGGTCATTTGCCATTTCTAACAATTTTTATTAAAGAATTCTGTCGATAGTGATTTTAAAATATTTTATTACATCCTTTCGACTGAAGAGCAGAAGAATTGTTGAGTAGTATAAGCACTAACTTAATAAATTTTAAATTTTTCAAGTAAATATGTGAAGAGCAATTATCCAACAGTTAATTTTTTTAACTCGGTGTCCCATTTTCTTAAAAATATTCAATAACATTAGAAGTCATCTAGGCCTTTGTATTTCCTGTATTGTCCAAAGGTAGAGCCTTAATGTTTCTAAAAAACCTGGGTGATCTACTTTTTCCTATCACAAGCCATTCATATTCGCTCTCAACTTACACATTTTTATTATTTAAATTTTTTTCTGTAGTCATGTTTTATCCGTTTTTGCGACGTTGTAAATTTCATTTGCTTTGTAGCCGTCGAGTATTTTTTCGACTACGCTGATTGCTACGCTGATCAACACTTGCTGACTCATCAAAAATCCCACTCTACGCTCCAAAGCACAATATATGTCTCTAACGGAAGCGAAAAGTTCAGCTTGCCGTACATTTGAATTCAGAATTTAACAGCGATCCAATTTCTTCTGTTTTTTTTTTGCAACATTGAACAGATGTTGCAACAATTTTTGGATTGCTGTTGCTTAATCCCGATATATTCACGATTAACTTTTACTATACACTAACGATCAGGCCTGAAAACACACGTTCTGAATAATGTAAAGGAAAAGTGATCTCCGTCGGGAATCGAACCCGGCATCCTTGAGTTACAAGGCTAGCGCCTTATCAACTGAGCTTAAACTGCGACAATGTTAACCAAATCACCAAAATAAAAAAATGTCTAAAATGGAAAGACATAGTGGATACAGACCACCAATTGATATTTAAATAAATTGCAATTATTTTTCTTCATATCTAAAAAAACGTTTTTATTTTTTCAATTATCGGTCGCAATAAGCGAACAATCTGTACATCTATCTGTACAAATTTTACTGCAAAATTGGTCGCTATATCAGAAATGTCGTAATAACCGAAGTCGTTTTAAGCGAATATTTTTACATAGGAACAAAGGCAAAACTAACCATTACTTTGATTTTATGACGCTATAGGCGAAATGTCGTTATAAACGAGGCCGTTATATGTGAATTTCACTGTATATGTAATTTAAAATGAAATTGGACATGGAAATTTTTGAATTTGTTATAGTTTTTGAAATATTTTTGGAATTTTGAAAAAGTTTGTACTTTTGATTTTGTAATAATTTTTGCAATATTTTTAGAATTTCGGAAAAAGTTTTAATTTTTGATTTTGTAAGAATTTTTGGAATATTTGTAGAATTTTGAAAAATTTTTAATTTTTGATAATATTATAATTTTGAAAAAATTTTCAATTTTTGATTTTGTAATAATTTTTGCAATATTTTTAAAATTTTGGAAAAAGTTTGAATTTTTAAAAATTTTTGAAATATTATTGGAATTTAGAAAAAGTTTAAATATTTGATTTTATTCCAATTTTTGGAATTTTGAAAAAGTTTGATTTTATTTAATTTAACAATATTTTTGGAATTTCGATTATAATTTTCCGGCAACGTATTGATGTTTCGTGTTAGTTTTGTAATAAATTTTTAAACAGAGATAAAAAATACTTGTTCTTTAACAAAGAGTTATGTTTGATATACATCGCTGCCCAAAACTAAAAACCATGTCCTCATAAAAGTTTTTTGCCGAAAACTATATCAAAATCCTTAACCCAGACCGAAGTCTTGATATCTCAGAGCTGTGAGATTTCAGCCCCTCCATATTTTTTATAATAAAATCTTGAACGAATAAAATTATAACGTTTAGAAAATCCATTGTGTTTTAATTTCCTGATTTAGTGATCGAACTAAATAATTGTGACTCGGCTAAGAAACGTTATAATACTTACGAATCACAAGAAATAATAAAAGAAATTTCTCAGTCTCAGCCTTTCTGTTTTTTGATTTTTTACCTATTTAATTGCAGTTTAAACGTTGTTTTTTGGATTTTGAAAGCCAAGATTAGTTAAGTTTATGTAAATTACTTGTATAACACATTATCGTATGTGAATTACCGATTTTTATGAATGGAAACGTTTATTTACAACAAAGAAAAAGAAATTCATAATTTGAAAGTAGTTTTTTTGGTTTTTCGCTTTTTTAACGAACTTTTTGTAAATAAACAATATCATATTTTAATTCTATATTAAAGTTGGAATTTCAACGAAAAAACTGAGCCCTGGTAAAGCTCAAAAATCGAAAATTTCCTAACCAAATTTTTCGATTGAAAATTAGGTCGTTTTTTTTAATTTTCTTCATAAAACATCGAAAATTAAATATTACGCTTTGAAAACATTTGGGATTGTTTGAACCACAAAAAAACATTTTCACCGATTTTCGTGAAATATAAAAACTTTTGCGATAGTTATAAATTAAAAACAAAAAAAAAACGGTTTTTAGCATTTTTCTCGATAATTTTGTGGTTATGGTCAATAATGTCCAGTAAGAAAGTTTTACATTTTTTTATTATTTACAACTTTTAGATCTAACTTTTTTCGAAAGGATGCATAGTTTAGCCGCAAATTGCGAAAAACTAATACATATCCCTAAAAACGTATATACTCCAACCCCCCACCTCTTTCCGGGAGTTTACACAGTTTCGTCGATTTTTCCTTAATTACTTAGACCATTAACTACATTTTCCGACTATTCGTATACTGTTAAGAATTTTTTGTCAATTTCGATATTTATAACGGTTTGGCCTTGGTCTAATAGTGTTATTCTTTCTGAATTTTGGAAACAAATTATCTAATACATATATACAAAAGAAAAGTTGTGTATTATTTTGTTCCCTTTTCTCCAATACAGATTAAATTAGGACAAAGGAAAAACAAAGTATTTTGACGGTTATTTTACGGTTTTTGGGGATTACTTTTTCTCTCTTTATGTCCAATAGTCTATATGAAAAATTAGGCGTTAAGAAGAAAAATTTTCTTATGTTTTTTGTAAATATATTATCTAAATTTATGGAGGAAAATCGTGAAAAAACCGCCAAAATACATATAACAGTTTTAAGGTTGGTATACTGTCGATTACTGCTTTTAACTTTTCTCACAACTATAAGTAAGTATTAAAAACAGTTTTAAGTTTATTTATTTCCTCTATTTCTCCAGTTTTTTCCTATGGACCATTTAATGTGTCTTTGATAAACTGTGTGTCTTTGATAACTCGTGTGTGTCTTTGATAAATTATACATTTTAATTTATTTGCCATTATTTCGGTGGGTGACAAATGAACATGGAATCTTGATGAAACTGAAAATATGATACAATCAGCGAACTACTCAAAAACCTTCCATAATTCTAAAAATATTGTATAAATAATAAAATCAAACTTTTTTCAATATTCTAAAAATATTCGAAAAATTATTAAAAAATCAAATATTGAAACTTTTTTCAAAATTCCAAAAATTATAGTAAAATTTAAAATTTTTCAAAATTTTAAATATTGTAATAAACTTCGTCCAGAATGGGTTAATTTAATTTACTCATTCATGAATTAAAAGTTAACTCCTTTTTCAATCTTTTACTTGTATTGCAAATTGTATTGCATAAATTAATGTAAATTAAATTTGTTATACAAATGTTTACATTAATGAACTAAAAGGAGGTGTGGTCTATTGTTTCTAGAAAATACACTGGCATCAAAAACTGAGTTACCAGACGTTTTTATCAGATAGTCAGTTTTAATTTTGCAATTAAAAGTGTTTATAAATATTCGCAAGTATAAGAAATAATCGGTGGTACTTGAGCCTGGGTACTAATGGTAAAAGAATTTGAACTTAGTGGAATAGTAAATACAGATTTTACGATTCCGAATATTATTGATTCAAATTGTGGAAAAGCGGTGAAGTTTATCGTGCATAAATTGGAGACCCTGGAATTTATTGTAATTAAAATCGGAAGTTGCTGTAACTGGTTGATAAATAAAGTTTGAGATTTTGTTAACTAAAGATCTGTCTTTTTACTGTCGTATTTACTCAGTAATCGAAAAGAACCAACGAAGAGTCGTTACAATATATTCCAAAAATTCTTACAAAATCAAAAATTAAAACTATTTCCAAAATTCTAAAACTGTTGCAAAAATTATTACAAAATCAAATATACGAACTTTTTTCAAAATTCCAAAAATATTTCAAAAACCATAACAAATTCAAAAATTTCCATGTCCAATTTCATTTTCAATTACATTTACGTCATAAAAACAGCTACATTTTTTTTCCAAAAAATTGGCTAAAAAATAAATGAAATCATTTTTGACACACTTGACATTATTATTTTCACCAACTTATAATGCCATAATTCTCTATAATAATAATAAAATTTAATTTCAAACAAATAATTAATTTTATTTTTCCAAAAAATTGGGTAACAATATTTTTTTGACAAACTTGTAATGCAATAACCTAGTTTTTGATCTCACATACCAATCCCGACCATCCAGATTTGTCCACATTCTTTGTTCCTACTCGTAATCACTTAAAATGAACGTTTTTTCAGCAAACAATATACATATTTCCTTGTTTTGACACACTTGATGATTTTTTTGACACACTTTCGGTACAGTTATTGGACACATCGTCCTTTCGGCTCTTAACATTGAGTATATCTATTTTTAAGAATCAAAATTTTTCAAATCTCTTCAGCCGTTTTCTAGATTTCGTCGGTTGTGACGGCCGGACGGCTGACAGACAAACATACATTTTTTTGGCTTTTTTAGAATCAGTAAGTCCTAAAACGTCGAGAAATGCCAAAAAAAAGTGGTGGTAAGAATTTCACTTTTAGCTCATGAATGTAGTACTTAGGTCTTTCAGGTCAATTTTATTCTAAAACAAGGTTTTGGTGTCACTCTCCAGTTTTTATATCATTCGGTTAACCCCTGGTCTATTTTGCAAGCTTTTGTCAATTATTTTCTAAGACAACTTTAACGCTCGAAAATTAAACTCGGACTATCTAACAAGCAAAACTAATAACATATTTAATCTTTTCGCCATCACTTCCGCTACTTTGGATTCTATTTTTCTAGTTCTAAATTTTCCTACCCTGGGTTTTGATATAGGGGTTTACACATATTTCAATTTAATAAAATTACAGTGAGTTTTCAAAATTATCAATTACAAATTTAAAACAGTATTATTATTTCCTTATTGATTCTTAATTATTTTCTTATAGTTATCTAAATTTCCGAAAACTATTGGCCTCACCCCAAATCAAAACGGAATAATTAATATTATAAAGCAAACTTATATTATTGTTATGTTTTCAAAACCACAAGATAATATGAATTTGTGATATTAAATGATAAAATAAAATTTAAAAAAAAATTTTATCTTATAATCAAGATATCATAAGTAACCCGACTATTATATTAGTGTTGGTAGAAAAGTTATTGAGTTTTCACATAATGTTGATGGCATTTATTATAGCATTATTTAATATATTAATCTTGTTATGTACTAAATACTATGTATGTACTAAGGTTGATTTCATTTAGTCTTATTATTACAGCTTGCTTTACATTCATCAACTTGCTCTGATATATGTTTGGTATACAAAATAGAAGTAAAATTTAATGTTGTATTTGAGATGAAAAACTCCCCAAGGAATTGTACTTTTGAAAAGCTTTTTGTATAATAAAAAATGATTTTCGAAAAACTAGTTCATGTTTTTGTAATAAGTCATAAATACTGTTTGTTGTTGGAATTTTAATGCCTTTGTTTTATTGTGGATAAAACGAATTGGTTTTTTAATGAAACCCAGTTATGACAAAAAATGCTATGTGAATGTCAATTGTAAATTTTTAATGTCATAAATTTGAATGACCATTTATCAAGACCCTCTAAATAGCCTTCTGTTTGAAGTTGATACAATTGTAGAATTGTTTTTCTTAACAAAATTATTCCTGAAAACTTAAAGCCAATCGAGAAAGAAAAATAAAATCCCCTACTAAATGAAAACTAAACCAAAAATTTCCTGCAAAATATACTGAAGTTTTACCAATGTGTTTATTATGAATAATGTCAAGTTATGAGTTATTAGGGTTACCAACTGTGTATTTTTCACCCGGAGACTCAGGGTTTGCCACCGAATCTCCGGGCTCAGGGTTTGGAAGGCAAATCTCCGGGCGAAATAATAATTACATAAAAAATAAAAAAGTCAGAGCGGCACGTATATCCGCTAGAAATGGGTAGATTTCGAGATCAGACAGTTTTGTGTGCCAGTAGAATCTGATGTATCAGATTAGTTTAAACAAAACAAACTAATTTCAAACAGATATCGAACAAATTTTAAAAAGAAAATTGGCTACCTACAAGCAAAAATATATCTATCCAATTTTGCAACAAACAAATATCAAATTTACCACAGAACATGTGTGTGACAATTTATGACACAAACCTACTCTATATCATGGGTGAAGTGAATAAAAATAAGTAAATGCTTTAACTTGTTGTTTTTTAAGTATTTACTTATAATCAAGTGAATAAAATTTTAGCATTTACTTGATAAAAAGTAAATACTTAAAGAATAAGCAAATGCTTGAAAATTAAGTAAAAACTTATAAATTTTCTAGTAAATACTTAAAAATATGTGAATAAAAAAAGCAAATACTTTTACTTTTTAAGTAAATGCTTATTTTTTTTAAGGTAGCATATAACGAAACTTGAACTTTATTATTGTTTACTTTTCGCAACAAAATGACTGCTTTTATTAATCTTCGAAAAAGAAAAATTTATTTAGAGCACCGAGAAATAGATTCAGCCCGAAGTAAACAGCTTTTGCGATTTACCGAAACTGTACAGTTTATGGCCGATTATTTTTCGGGTGAAAATAACGAAAAAAGAGGTGGAAAAATAAGTTTTTTTGAAAAAATGGTAATTTTTTTGCGCTATTTAAGTGATCCTGGATACCGAAATGGTGTTGCTGAGGATACCGGAGTACATCGAACTACAGTTTGTAAGACAATTTCATTTGTAGCTGACCGGATTTATGAAAAATCACATGAATGGATTAAGTTTCCTGATACAATAGCAGAAATAGACGAAGCTGCAACAAAATGGCAACAGCGTTTTGAAATTCCTACCATTATTGGTGCATTGAATTGTACCCATGTGGAAATAATGAAATCTCAACAATTTGGTGATAGCTATGTAAACAGAAAAGGGTACCCTAGCTTAAATATACAAGCAACTTAAAAATCGTGTTTGTTTCAGAATTTAACAGAAATTTTTTACTTTAATTTTTGATGTTGTCATCTTACTGCATAAGCTCCATAAAATCTTTCTCCCATGGCAACAGTTTTATTAGCTTATTTTTGTTTGATTTTTATCGGTTTTCTTTTTTATCTCCGTTTTCATGTTGCTTAATTTATTTTTAAGTTTAATGATATCTTGTGTTCTCACTGTTTTCTTTTTAAGATCAATTTTAAAGCTTTACCAAGCATTTCCTTTGGATTTAGTTAAATTGGTGGTCATGCCACGATTTAATAAAATAGAGAAGTTCTTTAAAACAGAATCGAAACTTGAGCGTTCATCGTTGCCTAAGCCCGATTCTTCCTCGTCACCTGACATATTGGACATATTTTATTTTATTATTATTTGTCGATCGATTAAATTGAATTTATTATATGCTTATGCCACTATTTTGTATTTAAATTAAATGATATGTTTATTCAAAAAATATGTATTTTATTTAAAATTATTGGTTCGTTTATTTTACTACAGTAAATCACCTAGATAACAATAAAAAATATTGCGACGCTGATGCATAGGCTGACTTCACCACAGCTCTGGAAACATAGTGTTCTGGATATATAATGAGCTAATATCCATAAAATACTTTGATTAAAAGCTAACCAATATTATGGACTTCGTAGTTCTAATAATAAAAATATTAAAGCAGGCAGTAGTATCCCAACAAACATAAATTCTGTTGTACGAGAAAAAGTAAAAAAAAATTTTATCGGAAGTGACAAAGCGGAAGATAGGATGCAGAACTGTTGTAAACCGTACTAAATGTGTATGTACCCAATTTCATTCAATTCGATTATCAGGTACAGAAGTTATTGACCTTCCAAAATAACAGGTGCTTGGAGGACCCCCTACCACTTTGTTCACTATCGCTAAAAAAACTAATCAGTTCCTTGCCATACATATTTGCATCTTTTTGCAAAGTGTAATCAAAATTACTTAACTAACGAATGTTGTATGCTTCCAACAAACATTGAAACAATAAACAGGTGTTCGGGAGGACCCCACCACTTATCCCAATATTGTCCAAAAATTAGTCAATTCTTTGTCAATAAAGTCTTTATCTTTTTTCAAAGTGCCATTAAAATTGATTAATGAATGAAATCTGTATGCTCCCAACAAACTTTAAAAACCAAGTGTGAAAAGTCAGCAGATCCCCCGCCACTTTGATCAATGTGTCCCAAAAGATGATAATTTTCTTCTTACACTAATTGAAACCTTTCCATAAGTTTTATCATAATCACTTCATTATTGTAGGCTGTAGTGTGCATAAAGATACTGAAAAACTGCCAACAATTAAAAAAAATTTTTTTTTACCGGAAGTGAAAAACCGGAAGTTGGGATGCAGAATTTTTGTAAATCATACTAAATGCTTATGTACAAAGTTTCATCCAATTCGATTATCAGGTACAGATGTTATTGAGCTTTAAAAAAAAACAGGTGTATGGGACACCCCCACCACTTTGTTCACTATCGCTCAAAAACTAATCAGTTCTTTGCCATACATGTTTGCATTTTTTTCCAAAGTGTCATCAAAATTGGTTCACGAACGAATGCTGTGTGCTCCCAACAAACATTGAAAAAATGCTGACACAGTAAACAGGTGTGTTCGGGAGACCCCGTACCACTTATCCCAATATTGTCCAAAAACTAATCAGTTCCTTGTCATTTAAGTTTCCATCTTTTTCCAAAGTGTCATTAGAATTGATTACTGAATGAAGTCTGTATGCTCCCAACAAACTTTAAAAACAAAGTGTGAAAAGTCAGCAGTTGTATGGCAGAGCCCCCCCACCACTTTGATCAATGTGTCCTAAAAGATGATAATTATCTTCTTACACTAATTGGAACCCTATTCCATAAGTTTCATCATAATCACTTCATTATTGTAGGCTGTAGTGTGCATAAAGACATTGAAAAAACTTAAAAAAAAGTACAAAAAAATTTTTTTACCGGAAGTGAAAAACCGGAAGTTGGGATGCAGAACTATTTTAAATCGTACTACATACTCATGTACCAAGTTGCATCCAATTCGCTTATCAGGTACAGAAGTTATTGAGCTTTCAAAAAAACAGGTGCTCCAGGGACCCCCCCACCACTTTGTTCACTATCGCTCAAAAACTAATCAGTTCTTTGCCATACATGTTTGCATATTTTTCCAAAGTGTCATCAAAATTGGTTCACGAACGAATGCTGTGTGCTCCCAACAAACATTGAAAAAGTCCAAGCGGCACGTATATCCGCTAGAAATAGGTAGATTTCGAGATCAGACAGTTTTGTTTACCAGTAGAATCTGATGTATCAGATTAGTTTAAACAAAACAAACTAATTTAAAACAGATATCGAACAAATTTTAAAAAGAAAATTAGCTACCTACAAGCAAAATTATATCTATCCAATTTTGCAACAAACAAATATCAAATCTACCACAGAACATGTGTGTGACAATTTATGACACAAACCTACTCTATATCATATGTCGTGCAATTACTGCAAAATATCAAAATAGTTTATTTCTAAGAAAAAAAAATTAGTTTCTTCTATTCAAATCTTTTATTTTTTTGACTGTTATAAGGTTGACATTGACTGTTATAAGGTTTTTGGAAATTGTAGTTGGGGATTGTTGCAAACTTTTTTGTTGAAGCCAACACGTCAAAAACCTCTAACCGCAGAGGTTTATATTTATAAGAAACGGATTAAAATGTTTCCACAAATTCTAAATTTATGAAGATTTTAAAAATATTAGTATCCAAACGGCCGTTATAACGGATTAAAAAAACCACTTTTTTTTCTAGTATAAAGCCTATAGTACCTTAACCATGTGTCAGATTTTTCTGATTTACGAACTTGTCCAAGATATTAATAAAACACACATTTTTAAGAAAGGTTTTTTGATCTGACTCCACAAATGCAACCGTGAGAGCGCCGGTTGATTTAAACGCATTTGGTGTTTTACAAGCTTTTTTGTTGGAGCCGCTCACTCAGAAACCTCCAACTGCAGAGGTCTTTTTATTGAAAGAAACTGATTAAAAAGGTTTCAAAGATTCTAAATTTATGAAGTTTTTAAAAATATTAGAATCCAAACGGCCGTTATAACGGATCTAAAAAACACAGTTTTTTTCTAGTATAAAGCTTCTAGTTTCTTAACCATGTGTTGGATGGGGCTGATTTACGAACTTGTCCAAGATATTAATAAAACGCACATTTTTAAAAAAAGTTTTTTGATCTGGTCTTATAAATGCGACCGTGAGAGTGCCGGTTGTTTCAAAAAAAAATTTTTTTGCAAACTTTTTTGTTGGAGCCACTCACTCAGGAACCTCTAACTGCAGAGGTCTATTTTTAAAACAAATTGATAAAAAAGATTCCAAAAATTTTAAATTTGTTAAATTTTTTGAAATATTAGTATCCAAACGGCCGTTATAACGGTTTTAAACAATCAATTTTTTGCAGAAAAAAGCCTCTAGTTTCTTAACTACGTGTCGGATTTTGCTGATTCACAAAGTTGTTCAATATATTAATATAACACACAAGTACAGAAAATTTTTTTGATCTAACTCAACAAATGCGACCGTGAGAGTGCCGGTCGTTTTCGTTATATCTCATATCGTTTATATATATATATATATATATATAAATTTTTTTTTTTTTGTTTTTTCGTCTCCGCTTTTCATATATAGTCGTTTGGCACAAACATTTTTCCGAAATTCCGAGATGAAGCCCATTGCAATAGGTAGATTTTTATATGAAATCTATCTAAAAAGTGTGACACATTAAACAGGTGTTCGGGAGGAGCCCCACCACTTATTCCAATATTATTCAAATACTAATCAGTTCTTTGTTACTTAAGTCTCCATCTTTTTCCAAAGTGTCATTAAAATAAATTAATGAACGAAGTCTGTATGCTCCCAACAAACTTAAAAAACAAAGTGTGAAAAATCAGCATTTGTATGACAGACTCCCCACCACTTTGATCAATGTGTCCCAAAACATGATAATAATCTTTTCACACTAATTGGAACCCTATTTCATAAGTTTCATCATAATCACTTCATTATTGTAGGCTGTAGTGTGCATAAAGACACTGAAAAAACTTCAAAAAAGTACAAAAAATTTTTTTTTACCGGAAGTGAAAAACCGGAAGTTGGGATGCAGAGCTATTTTAAACCGTATTACATACTCATGTACCAAGTTTCATCCAATTCGCTTATCACGTACAGAAGTTATAGAGCTTTCAAAAAAACAGGTGCTCCAGGGACCCCCCACCACTTTGTTCACTATCGTTCAAAAACTAATCAGTTCTTTGACATACATGTTTGCGTCTTTTTCCAAAGTGTCATCAAAATTCGTTCACGAATGAATGTTTTATGCGCCCAACAAACATAAAAACTTTGTGGAAAAAACCACCTGTTGTATGGTGGACCCCCAACCGTTTATCCAATGTGCTCCAAAAGCTGATAAAATCTTTCTCATGTTATTTAAAAGCTTTTCGCAACGTTTCATGAAAATCGATCGGTAATTGTAGGCTACAGTAGGGATAAACACCTGAAAAAAAAACTTTTAAACCGGAAGTGACAAACCGGAAGTTGGTTTGCAGAAATATTGGAAACAGTACTAAAACCTTATATACTAAGTTTCAATAAGATCATAGCCCGGGATCAGAAGTTATTCAAGATTTAAACTTAGAGGTGTTCGGGAGACCCCCCGCCATTTTGTCCAAATTTGAAATGAATCCAGATCTTCCATTTTCAAGTGAACCTGTATCATTTTCCAAAGTTTCATCAAGATCCTATGCAGAAAACTCAACCAACCAAAACCCACCCACCCACCCACCCACCCACGCACACACAGACATACACCAAAATTTTTTTTGGCTATTTAGGTAGAGGATGGCCCAAAACAAAAGATAAAATAAAATTTGGGGTATGTAAGATTTTTTTTTTTTTACGATAGATTGCATTACTTCACACAATTTAAAATTGTGGTGAAGTAAACATATACAACTTTGATTTATCTTCTATAATAAGAAAACAAAGTTCGTTTTAAATACTCAGACTGCTTTGATCGTATTTTTTCTATTAGGAAAATTTTCATATTCGAATTTTCACAAATTTCCAATACTACGAAATGGAATTTGCACCAATACTGTACGTACTACTGCTTTCTTTAATATTTTTATAATTAGAACTACGCGAAATCTACAACATTGGTTAGCTTTTAATTAAAGTGTTTGATGGATATTAGCTCATTATATATCCAGAACACTATGTTTCCAGAACTGTGGTGAAGTCAGCCTTATGCATCAGCGTCGCAATATTTTTTTAATATTTTAATCTGAGACGCTGAATAGATTCACACAACGACCAATTTTCGTATACGCTTGGTAGTTATAACTCTATTTACTTCCTTTATGTCTTTTAAGGAATTTTTGGAAAACTATTAGGCATCGCATTGA
The DNA here is from genome assembly GCA_963693315.1 of Diogma glabrata. NCBI lineage: Eukaryota > Metazoa > Arthropoda > Insecta > Diptera > Cylindrotomidae > Diogma > Diogma glabrata. The sequence goes on from OY856187.1 coordinate 391,737,411, forward strand.
GTGATCAGTTTTTGTTAATTTGTAGATTTTTGAGAACAACCTTCTGAATTGAATGTAAACATAATATAATTCAGTATATATGCCACGTTGAAAATAGAATGAATTTAAACAGAATTGTATCGTATGTCTTTATACACTTAATTTTAATCTTTATCAGAATGTTTAAATAGAATATGAATTTAACTATATGTGTTATTATGGTTTTCCATATTATTCACTGTTTGTGTGCTTTTGTCACTTTTGAATTAAAATGCAATATTTAAAAATATACTTTGTAATGTTTATTTTTAATTTTATTTGATTTAATTTTTTATTTTATAGAATATCGATTTCGACTTACGTCATCCTCAGTTCTTAAATTATTATTACAATTTTTGCTTAAACTATTACTTATATACTATTTCAACTGCTGTTTTTTATTATTATGTCATATATTTTGTTAGTTTTAGTGTTGATTTTATCATTTAAAATGTTGTTATTGTTTCTATGTTTATGTATTTCTATTTCTTCCAATCTATCTAGATGTTGTCCTTTTCTTTTTTTATGTAATATGGTTAAATTTGTGTTGATATTGGTGTATTTGTGTTTTTCTATTTTCAAATGTTGGGCATATCTGGATTTTGGATCGCTTTTGTTAATTTCATTGGTGTGCTCGATTAGTCTTTTTTTGAAGGACCTCCCAGTCTGGCCTATATAAAATTTACTGCAGTCGTCACAGCTAAGCTTATAAACACCTGTTTCTAAGCTTTGGGTTTATTTAGTTTTTAGGTAGTTTTCTATTTTATTTTTATTTTTGTAAGCCGCAATATATCCATATTTTTTTACAGTTTTTTGCATTATTTTGAATGTTGTTTTATTGTATGTTACGCCTACGTATTTTTTACCTGTTAAGGTTTCTTCATTCTTCAACGTTGTTAGGGTTCCCAAATTTTTCTTGTTTTTATATTTTCTATTTAATGTGTCAATCATTTCATTTTTATATCCGTTTTTACTGGCTATGTATTTTATGTTGTTTAGCTTGTCTTGATAACTTTCAGCATTCATTGGTATAGTGTTCAATCTATTGATCATGTGGTTGTAGGCAGCTAGTTTATGTTGGTATGGATGATGTGATTTGATATTTATTGTTTGATCCGTTTGGGTTGATTTTCGGAATATTTTGAATGTGTGTTTTGAATCTACATTTTTGATTGATAAATCCAAAAAGTTTATTGTGTTATTTTCTTCATTTTCTAACGTGAATTTAATGGAAGGTTCTATGCTGTTTATGTATTGGTGTAATAGATTAAGCTGTCTATTCGTTCCTTTGAATAATAAAATTATATCATCAACGTAGCGATACCAATAAATGATTTTTTCTTTGTGTGGATTTCAGTTATTATGTATATATTTTGTTTCAAAATCGTTGAGATATATTTCGGCTAATGTTCCAGATAGTGGGCTTCCCATAGGTAATCCTTCTGTTTGTTGATAATACTCATTGTTATGTGTGAAATAGTTTTGTTTTGTTATTTCGGTTATTATATTTATTATTTCTTGTGTATCTGTTGGGTTTAACCCATTTTTTTTAACATATTTTTTGTTATATTTATTGTATCTTTTATTGGTATGTTTTTTTAACTGTTTTAACGAATTTAACTGTTTAAACGTTAAAAAGTTTCACTTCATATTTGCGGGTGACTCTTCAAAAACCTAACAATATCATGTCCGAGTAGAATAGCACAAAAATGGCTCGACATAGAAATTTTTTTTTTTTTAAATTTTATGAAAGAACTTCTCCTATGTATTCCTATGCATATAAAAAATATTACTCTTTGCATATTACAATTTCCAATAAATTTAAATTCCCTTAATGTAGTCTAATATTAATACATATAGAACTACAAATTGGCCAAGCGTCAGCCAGTGTTGCCAGATCACGGGATTTTTTCCCGTTTGTTTGATATTTTATATAAAACGAGAAAGCAGGTAAAAGCTTGGAAAGTGCGAGATTTTTAATAGTAAAAAGAGTTTTAAATTAAAACTTATTTTGAAATGGTTGCACCAACCTCTTACAGATTAATAATAAACACTTTTATTAATTAAATTCACTCGCTGATGTTAATGTTTTAGCCTTTAACACTCGCAACACATGTATTTCAATGGATATCTGCTCGTTGACAAAACGTTGCTGTACAAATTGTACGAGTTGTATACGAATTGTATACTACTATTTTTTTTTCTATTTTGATCGGAAACTTTAATGTGAACTCGAATTAAGTACATATACTTACATTCCGGTTTTGTAAATCGGCAACACTCGTTTGCGCTGCTGCTTTAAACATTCAGATTCGTGATGTAAGGGTTATTATTTTGCCCTCGTAGTACTATATTGTACAAAATGCATAACCAAAAATATAGAAACGGTTATAAAATTTATCTATAGAAGCTCAAAAACCCTTTTATTGTGATCCGTTATTCTGATAAAACGTTTCAATTATCAAATAAAACTATTATAAGTATTACCTTAAGCATTAGTAAATGCTAATAAGTATTACCTTAAAAATTTTCCAGTTAATACTTTTAAGTAAAAGGTTTCTTTTTATTCACAGAAACGTGAGTATATACTTATACTTAAAAGTATTACCTTATACTTACAAGGTAATACTTTTAAGTAAATACTTATTTTTATTCACTTCACCCCATAATGTCGTGCAATTACTGCAAAACATCAAAATAGTTTATTTCTAAGAAAAAAAAATTAATTTCTTCTATCAAATCTTTTATTTTTTTTGACTGTTATAAGGTTGACATTGACTGTTATAAGGATTTTGGAAATTGTAGTTGGGGATTGTTGCAATTTTTTTTGTTGAAGCCAACAAGTCAAAAACCTCTAACTGCAGAGGTTTATATTTATAAGAAACGGATTAAAATGTTTCTACAAATTTTAAATTTTTGAAGATTTTAAACATATTAGTATCCAAACGGCCGTTATAACGGATTAAAAAAACACTTTTTTTCTAGTATAAAGCCTATAGCTCCTTAACCATGTGTCAGGTTTTTCTGATTTACGAACTTGTCCAAGATATTAATAAAACACACATTTTTAAGAAGTGTTTTTTTATCTGGCTCCACCAATGGAACCGTGAGAGCGCCGGGTGATTCAAACGCATTTTGTGTTTTACAAGCTTTTTTGTTGGAGCCGCTCACTCAGAAACCTCCAACTGCAGAGGTTTATTTTTTAAAAAAACTGATTTAAAAAAGTTCAAAGGTTCTAAATTTATGAAATTTTTAAAAATATTAGAATCCAAACGGCCGTTATAACGGATCTAAAAACAGAGTTTTATTCTAGTATAAAGCTTCTAGTTTCTTAACCATGTGTTGGATTGGGCTGATTTACGAACTTGTCCAAGATATTAATAAAACGCACATTTTAAGAAAAGGTTTTTTGTTCTGGCCTTATAAATGCGACCGTGAGAGTGCCGGTTGTTTCAAAAAAAAATTTTTTTTTGCAAACTTTTTTGTTGGAGCTGCTCACTCAGGAAAGTTTTATTGCAGAGGTTTATATTTAAAAGAAATTGATAAAAAAGACTCCAAAGATTCTAAATTTGTTAAACTTTTTGAAATATTAGTATCCAAACGGCCGTTATAACGGTTTTAAAAAATCAATTTTTTTCAGGAAAAAGCCTCTAGTTTCTTAACCGCGTGTCGGATTTTTCTGATTCACGATCTTGTCTAAGATATTATTAGAAAACACAAGTACAGAAAAGTTTTTTGATCTACCTCAACAAATGCGACCGTGAGAGTGCCGGTTGTTTTCGTTATATCTCATATCGTTTATATATATATATATATATATATATATATATATATATATATATATATATATATATATATATATATATATATATATATATATATATATATATATATATATATATATATATATATATATATATATATATATACTTATATATATATATATATATATATATATATATATATATATATATATATATATATATATATATATATATATATATATATATATATATATATATATATATATATATATATATATATATATATATATATATATATATATATATATATATATATATATATATATATATATATATATATATATATATATATATATATATATATATATATATATATATATATATATATATATATATATATATATATATATATATATATATATATATATATATATATATATATATATATATATATATATATATATATATATATATATATATATATATATATATATATATATATATATATATATATATATATATATATATATATATATATATATATATATATATATATATATATATATATATATATATATATATATATATATATATTAGGGTGGCCCTTAGATTCCACTATAATTTTTTTCTTCATTGTACAGTTTGCGGCATCCTCCCATTTCGTGTGAATACTCATAAAAATATTATTTGCAAAATCTGATATCAATCGGTTAATTCTAAGACGTGCCTCCGACCACTTAAAGTTGAGAAATTTTGTTCTGGACCCTAAAAAAAATTTTTTTTTTTTGTGCTACACCCTCTCATTTCGTGTCAATACCCATAAAAAAATTATGTGTAAAAATTGAAATCAATCGTTCAACTCTAAGGGGTGCCCCAGGCCACTTAAAGTTGAGAGGTTTGGTTGTGGCCATTACAAAGAAAAATTTAAATTTCTGTACGACACCCTCCCATTTGGTGTCAATACCCATAAAAATATTATGTGTAAAATTTGAAATCAATCGGTCAACTCTAAGGGGTGCCCCCGGCCACTTGGAGTTGAGAGGTTTTGTTGTGGCCATTATAAAGAAAAATTTAAATTTTATACCACACCCTCAGATTTGGTGTCGATACCCATAAAAATTCTATGTGTAAAATTTGAAATCCATCGGTCAACTCTAAGGGGTTCCCCCGGCCACTTCAAGTTGAAGGGTTTGGTTGTGGCTATTACAAAGAAAAATTTAAATTTTTGTACGACACCCTTCCATTTGATGTCGATACCCATAAAAATATTATTTGTAAAATTTGAAATCTATCGGTCAACTCTAAGGGGTGCCTCCGGCACCTTAAAGTTGAGGGGTTTTGTTGTGGCCATTATAAAGAAAAATTTAAATTTTGTGTACGACACCCTCCAACTTGATGTCGATACCCATAAAAATATTATGTTTAAAATTATAAATCCATCGGTCAACTCTAAGGGGTGCCCCTGGCCACTTAAAGTTGAGAGGTTTGGTTGTGGCCATTATAAAGAAAAATTTAAATTTTTATACGACACCCTTCCATTTGGTGTCAATACCCATAAAAATATTATTTGTAAAATTTGAAATCAATCGGTCAACTCTAAGGGGTGCCTCCGGCCACTTAAAGTTGAGGGGTTTTGTTGTGGTCATTATAAAGAAAAATTTAAATTTTTTGTACGACACCCTCCCATTTCATGTCAATACCCGTAAAAATATTATGTGAAAAATTGGAAATCAATCGGTCAATTCTAAGACGTGCCTCCGGCCACTTAAAGTTGAGAAATTTTGTTCTGGACCTTAAAAAAATTTTTTTTATTTTTTGTGCGACACCTTCCCATTTCATGTCAATATGGGTATTGAAAAAATTATGTGTAAAATTTGAAATCAATCGTTCAACTCTAAGGCGTGCCCCCGGCCACTTAAACTTGAAAAGTTTTGTTCTGGCTATTACAAAGAAAAATTCAAATTTTTTGTACGGCATCCTCCCATTACGTGTGAATACCCGTAAAAATGTTATTTGCAAAATTTGAAATCAATCGGTCATTTTTAAGGCGTGCCCCCAGCCACTTAGAGTTGAGAGGTTTTATTCTGGCCATTACAAAGAAAAATTTAAATTTTTTGTACGACACTCTCCCTTTTCATGTCAATACCCGTAAAAATATTATTTGCAAAATTTTAAATCAATTGGTCAATTCTAAGACGTGCCTCCGGCCACTTAAAGTTGAATTATTTTGTTCTGGACCTTAAAAAAAAAATTTAAATTTTTTGTGCGACACCCTCCCATTTCGTGTCAATACCCATAAAAAAATTATTTGTAAAATTTGAAATCAATCGTTCAACTCTAAGGGGTGCCCCCGGCAACTTAAACTTGAAAGGTTTTTTCTGGCCATTACAAAGAAAAATTTAAATTTTTTGTACGACACCCTCCCATTTCATGTCAATACCCGTAAAAATATTATTTGCCAAATTTGAAATCAATCGGTCAATTCTAAGACGTGCCTCCGGCCACTTAAAGTTGAGAAATTTTGTTCTGGACCTTAAAAAAAAATTTTTAATTTTTTGCGCGACACCCTCCCATTTCGTGTCAATACCCATAAAAAAATTATGTGTGAAATTTGAATTCAATCGTTCAACTCAAAGGCGTGCCCCCGGCCACTTAAGCTTGAAAGGTTTTGTTCTGGCCAATACAAAGAAAAATTTAATTTTTTGTACGGCACCCCCATATTGCGTGTGAATACCCTTGAAAATGTTCTTTGCAAAATTTGAAATCAATCGTTCAACTCTAAGGCGTGCCCCCGGCCACTTGAACTTGAAAGGTTTTGTTCTAGCCATTAAGTGGCCGGAGGCACGTCTTAGAATTGACCGATTGATTTCAAATTTTGCACATAATTGTTTTACGGGTATTGACATGAAATGGGAGGGGGTCGTACAAAAAATTTAAATTTTTCTTTATAATGGCCACAACAAAACCCCTAAACTTTAAGTGGCACCCCTTAGAGTTGACCGATCGATTTCAAATTTTACACATAATATTTTTATGGGTATCGACACCAAATGGAAGGGTGTTGTACAAAAAATTTAAATTTTTCTTTGTAATGGCCACAACCAAACCTCTCAACTTTAAGTGGCCAGGGGCACCGCTTAGAGTTGACCGATGGATTTCTAATTTTAAACACAATATTTTTATGGGTATCGACATCAAATTGGAGGGTGTCGTACAAAAAATTAAAATTTTTCTTTGTAATGGCCACAACAAAACCATTCAACTTTAAGGTGCCGGAGGCACCCCTTAGAGTTGACCGATTGATTTCAAATTTTACAAATAATATTTTTATGGGTATCGACACCAAATGAAAGGGTGTCGTACA
>OY856187.1:391744756-391871420 GCA_963693315.1 Diogma glabrata
ATTCAATATTGAGTGGAACATATTGTTGTCAAATTGACATATCGCTGAAGTAAACAATAACAATAACATTTTCAGGTAAGTGGCTTAATTAAATACTTTGAATTAAATAACATTAATATTATTTTGAATTAATGACTTAAATATTACATTGAATCAAAATGACATTAAATATTATTTTGAATTAAATTACATTGAATATTATTTTGAATTAGTTTATATTATTATTATTTCAAATGAATTACTATCACTAATGTTTTGACCTTTACTTCTTTTAGGAATGTAAGCAACGTTTGGACATTCAACGTTCCGGAAAGTAAAGCAATGGATAGGATAAGTCAAGCAATATATTTCAATTTTTTATCATCCAATTTAAATTACTTTTTCTTTACAGGGAATTTACTTTACGCGAACAATATATATTTATATATATATATATATATATATATATATATATATATATATATATATATATATATATATATATATATATATATATATATATATATATAAATATATATATATATATATATATATATATATATATATATATATATATATATATATATATATATATATATATATATATATATACATATATATATATATATATATATATATATGAGAAATTTCACGAAGATTCAACAACGTTTTGACGTTAACAAACGTTTTGACTTTGACCCCTTTTAATTTTGATTATTTTTTGTTTATAAATAGTCTTTGATAAATAAAAAATACAAGTTCTCTTGTAACCTCCCTAAACCAAATTAAAAAGGGTCGAGTCAAAATGTCGCAAAATTTTGCTGAACTTGACTGAAATTGCTTTTTAAAAAGTTCATTTAATAATAAAATATTTGATATTTAACATAAAAAAAAAATCTGAATCTAAAAATCGCCATTTTTATAATTTTCCTTCAGAACAAAAAAAACTAATTCCCGACAGTCATATGCACAACGAATTTTATCTCTAAAACAAAAAATGACGCTAGTCCTGAACTTTTACAAGTTGTTAGATATAAAATAAGCTTCAATTTAGTTAAAAAAAAAAAAAAAAAGGCTATGCCATCTTTTTTCAAATACACCATTTTTTTCTTATGTTACACCGTTAAAAATTATTTCAAAAAATTAACAATGTACATTTTTAAAAACTTTGTTCTAATACCTATTCAACGACATATCATTTATGAAAATCGATTCAGTAGTTTTTCTACAATCGCTCGTCAAAATGCACTCACATCACAAAATAACAAAAATTGAGGGGCACCCTGTGAAGACCCCTGGTCGAAAAAAAAATTCTAAGAGAACTTGTATTTTTTATTTATCAAAGACTATCTATAAACAAAAAATAATCAAAATTAAAAGGGGTCAAGTCAAAAACGTTGTTGAATCTTCGTGAAATTGCTCATATATATATATATATATATATATATATATATATATATATATATATATATATATATATATATATATATATATATATATATATATATATATATATATATATATATATATATATATATATATATATATATATATATATACATTTTTTTTTTTTTTTTTTTTTTTTTTTTTTTTTTTTATGGTTAAAATAAATAATTTAAAATATCTACCGTACTAGTTTAAAACAATTTTATCATATTTTATAATCTCGACTTTAGTTTTATCATAATATTGTGTCTGTTAGTCATTTATTGTTAATAAATAGTGTTTTTAACAGTTTTATTTCGAACAAAACCCAAAACCATAACAAAAAAAATAGAAAATTGAAAAAATATAAAATGTATACAAAAAACATCTTGTTGAAATACGGTTCATTTATTATCGTATAGGGTGATACGTGTATCAACATACATTTTCATAATATTGTGTTTGTTAGTCATTTATTGTTAACAAATAGTGTCTTTAACAGTTTTATTGTGATCAAAAACCAAAGACATAACAAAAAAATAGAAAATTGAAAAATATACAAAAAACATCTTGTTGTAATACGGTTCATTTATTATTGTATAGGTTGATACGTGTATCAACATACACTTCATGGTGGACATTATGATACGAGTTTAACATCTAAATTTATTGCGTAAAGTTATAATCTAGCGTACGGTTAATCTTACGTCTTACAAGTACGGGCTTTATTCTAATTTTAAATTTTACAATGGGTGATAATCAGAAGCCACCTGAAATTGTAATTCATGTCTGTGGTGAGAAGTGCCCAGGGCAAGATCCTGATTTCACCACAAGTTGTTGGAACTGCGGTGCCCTCACCTATTTGTCTTGTTACAAAATCATGATACGTAAAAATACAAGGCAATTTGGAAAACAATCACCGGTGCAAATTATATGCGATACATGTCGCCATACCGATGATAGGAATAAACGTAAGCGGAAACTATCGAGTCCAGTGACTCCATCAACATCAAAATATATTGCATTATCAACACAGCCAATAAAATCATTAACACCAGTAACAAATGTAACACAACCACCATCAGATGATTCAATCATAGCCATCAACAAAACGATCGCTGAATTGAATAAAAAATTTGATAGAATGGTTGCCAACATGAATGCTACTAATGTCAACAGTGCACATTTTGATCACACGCCAATTATTCCATCATCATCGATTACATATAACGGTATGGATAAAAGTAATAATTTTTCAAAGATCATTGACGGCATTGAGAAATTCAAATATCAATGGAAGTTTTATCAATAATCAATCTAAAACAAGTGGCGATGTCCAACATATCAAAGCTGACTGTATTAAAATCATAGAATTTACCCAAAAAGAACAATTACCAAATTCAATAAATCCATCTATTAATTCAAAACCGTCCTATTCAACAATTACCAAGCTAAACCCAAATAATACAGTTCCTGCAACATCATTCAATAGTCATATTACTAAATCAACCAGCCAAACCATTTCAACCAACCAAATAAACAAGTCATCAAAAAATCTCGCACCACGCTCGACAAAAGGTGACTACAATATTGGCTTTGATGGCAATGCGATACCACCTACACCGCAAACCACAGGAAATAGTGTAATCTTGCGTAAAAATAAAACGTCTTCATCCCTTACCGATTTTGATCGTATGATTTGGATTGGAGGAATTGAGAAAACTTTAAAAATAGAGGACATTACCAGCTTTATTGATCGCACATTCGGCATAAGTTCATCCGAAAAACTTAAATTAAAATGTTTGGTCAAGACCGAAAATATTTTTAACCGAGATAGGCTATCATACAAAATATGCGTCGACAACCTAGACACATTTAATCTTCTTCTTGACAGCTCAAAATGGCCGAGAACTTGCAGAATCAGAGAATTCTTCGATCGCACAACAACAAACCGATTTGCTGATTTTTTATCCCAAAAACCTCTATCACCAGAAAAATCGAGGGTGACAATGTAATCGGTTCAAGCACAAGTACAACGAAATACAAAATCTCCAGTAAAGACAATAATAACATAAATAATAAACATATAACAACAGAATTAATTAAATCCAAACGGCAGAGCCGAATAACGCAGTTTTTTATACCATCCACTACCAATCATAGTAACGGTCCTGTTAGTTCATCCAATACAACCAACTCTAGTATATGTTCTCTTCGAAAGCAACAACAATTAATGAATAAAGATGACTTGGATAATTTACACATATACTATCAAAACGTTCGGGGTATACGCACGAAAAGTTCAAAAATTTTATATGCAAGCTCTCGCTACAAATTGTGACGTCATTGCATTAACTGAAACATGGTTGAACGCTACACACAAATCTGAGGAATATTTCGGTAACGATTATGTAGTATATCGACGTGATCGATCACAACTGAACAGCAATGCTTCAATTGGTGGTGGGGTACTGCTTGCTATATCTTCAAAAATTCATAGTGAACAGCTAAATATAATTGGTTTTGATCATTTGGAATTCGTTTGTATAAAATTATCATTTAACAAAATCAATTTTCACATTTATTGTTTATATATTCCACCTAATGCACAAATTAATATATTTCAGGATCATATCGATGCAATTAAAACAATCCAATATAACATGAATGAATCATTAATTGTTCTTGGTGATTTCAATTTACCATCAATTACGTGGGTTGGAAATGAGGATGACAACGAATACCTACCAACAAATGTTAGATCAGAAGCTGGCATGTACACATGTGACTCATTATTACAAGAAGGACTTCTTCAAATAAATAATATCCAAAACATTGCTGGTAATACGTTGGATCTGGTTTTTGTTAGTGAAACAAATTCAGCAAGCATCTTTGAATCGACGCAGCCACTCTCAAAAATTGATAATTTTCACAAACCATTCGAATTGATGGTTGAGTGTTTACAACAAGATAACAATCAACTAAACGAACGAATAACTACATACTGCTTTAATAAAACTAATTTTGACGCACTAAACACATATCTAAATGGTATTGACTTTGCAAGCATTCTTGGGGATTTGTCAACGAATGAAGCAACTGAGAAATTTTATGACATTTTAACAAACGGATTTGAATTATTCGTTCCAAAACGGTCATACACACCTACGAAACATCCACCTTGGTATAACAAACAACTAAAAGCGCTGAAAAATCGTAAAGATAAAGAGCATAAAAAGTGGAAAAAAACAGGCGACCCGAGTTCATATATCACTATAAGAAATCAATTCGATACCTTAAATCAACTCTTGTATGATGCATACATGGAAAAAATACAAGAGGATTTCATCCATAATCCAAAACATATATCTACAAAAAATATATCTACGTATTGCTGCAGCTAAAAATTTTGTGTCGAGGTATTGATATGCACTATAGATTTCTCGTATTTTACTAACCTTCCGAAGATGAATCCATTTGGTTTTGTTCAATTAACTTCATTACAAAATCTTTCACATGTGTACAACTTTCACTATTCATCGACAGTAATACGATGCTCAAACGAAGGCCACGTTGTGACTGAAAATACAGAGGATACTTAGGGTATAGGACGTTGCTATGAACGGTTTTCACTTCTCAAGGGATTACTGTAGCCAACCCAAAGACAAAAAAACTCTATCTAGAAACTTTTTTTTTCGACTTTTGGCCAGCTTTTTGGGAATCGGCCGCACTGTGCAGTCCGACAAACCACCACCTTAACAAACTAGGTCTTGTTGTTTCTGACAAACTCACATTTTATAGTTCGGAGGCAAAAGCAATGGAAGACATTATCTGCCACTGCTCTTAGCTTGAATGGCGCAGCTAAACTCGAATAAGGAAGACTAACACTGATTTTACCTCAAAACATTACTCGAATCGACCTGATTGATTAATTGGATGATGGTGATTTAAACTTAATTAAGATTAATTAGAGACGCGAAGTCTTTTGTTTTTGTTGCTATTAAACTGGTTCATGTTGAATGGGGAAATAATCTAATTTCTGTCTCTCGATTGCGGTTAAGCGTAAACGTGATTCGCTTGTGTATTACCTGTCCGTTACATAACTTTCAATTTTACAAAGAAAATTCAAGTAGTAACAGTTTAATTGCTGTATATCTATATAACCTATATACATAATGAATTAAACTTTATAGCTTTGATGATGATACAAAGCTCGTTTCAAATAACCCTGAAACTATATAGAAAAAAGAAAATCGGTTTACGTGACACATCACTTTTACTGTTTAAACAGAATTTTACTAATTTGTTAAAGTCAAATTACCATTCAACATAAATAAATCATTTTTTTAAGTAACGTCATACATATAATTTTTCTAAACACAAAATCAATTTCGTAATCTTAATTGAATTTTCTAAATTGAACAAATATATTCTCTCAAACCATTAACCACCATCTAATTCTAATTAAGATTTTCTTGTTAATTTGATTTAAATTTTCTCATATGAAAACAAACTGAAGATGTATGAAATAGGTCAACATCCGACTTCTGTTTTTATGTTTGTTAATTAAGATAGGAGTATGTACTTATTTCAAGTTGAATAAAATTGTTTTTCATTATTCGTATGTTTATGAATGGATATGAATATTAGATTACATTGTAGTTTGTTGCATTTGCTAGAAATGTTATGAGTATATGTAATGAGTATATTTTGTTATGTTGTCAATAGCAGAGACATGAGTACGTGGGGTTGTTACATCCGTAGTTCGAATGATAAAAAAGTTATAAATTAACAACATGGATCGGTTTGATTATTTTTTACCTACACTTACTTTTGATCCTTATAAGTTTGACTGTCGTTCAACCGAAACTCAAGTAGAGTCGTTCCGCCATCTTTAACGATTTATACCAATTTAAAATTGGTATAAATCGTTTGTATTACATTCATGAGCTCAAAGTGAAATTCTTACCCCCACTTTTTTGACATTTCTCGACGTTTTAGGACCTCCTGATTCTAAAAACGCAAAAAAAATGTATGTCTGTCTGCCTACCTACCATTACCTACGCTCCAGCGGTTGGAGGGATTTCAAAATTTATTTTTCTAAAAATAGGTATTCTCAAGGGACAGGTTCGAAAGGACGCTGTGTTCGATAACTGTACCGGAAGTGTGTCAAAAAAATCATTATGTGTGTCAAAAATAGCAAATTTTCATATTTTTGCCTTAAAAAACGTTTATTTTAAGTGATTACGAGTAGGAACATTAAATTTGGAGAAATCTTGATGGTAGGGATTGGTATGTGAGGTCAAAAACTAGATTATTGCATTATAAGTTTGTCAAAAAAATGTTATCAAGTGTGTCAAAGGAAAGATTTTTATTTATTATTTTATCCAATTTTTTGGAAAAATAAAATTAATTATTTGTTTGAAATGAAATTTTATTATTATTATAGAGAATTATGGCATTATAAATTTGTCAAAATAATAATGTCGAGTGTGTCAAAAATGATTTCATTTATTTTTTTAGCCAATTTTTTGGAAAAAAAAATGTAGCTGTTCTTATATGACGTAAATGTAATTGAAAATGAAATTGGACATGGAAATTTTTGAATTTGTTATAGTTTTTGAAAAACTTTTGGAATTTTGAAAAAAGTTTATATTTTTGGTTTTGTAATAATTTTTGCAATATTTTCAGAATTTTGGAAAAAGTTTTAATTATTGATTTTGTAAGAATTTTTGTAATATTTTTAGAATTTTGAAAAATTTAAAATTTTTGATTTTATTATAATTTTTGGAATTTTGAAAAAATTTTCAATTTTTGATTTTGTAATAAATTTTGCAGTATTTTTAGAATTTTGGAAAAAGTTTGAATTTTTAAGAATTTTTGGAATATTATTGGAATTTAGAAAAAGTTTAAATATTTGATTTTATTCTAATTTTTGGAATTTTGAAAAAAGTTTCAATTTTTAATTTTGTTATAATTTTTGCAATATATTTAGAATTTTGAAAAAAAATTGAGTTTTTGAATTTTATATATATATTTGTAGAATTGTGAAAGAAGTTTCAATTATTGATTTTGTATTTTGAATTTTTGGAATATTTTTAGAATTTTGAAAAATTTTAAATTTTTCATTTTATTATAATTTTAAGAATTTTGAAAAAAGTTTGAATTGTTGATTTGTAATAATGTTACGACTTTGTCTACACCTTTTACCTGATCTTGTCTGGTATTAATATTTGCTCCACAACTTTAGAATTCTATGTTTTATGCCAGCAAAATTTTTCAAAGTTTAAATTTGTATAAATTTCTAATTCGTTTTTTTTTAAGTAAATCTACTTCCTCCTGTTTGTTTAATAGCAAAATAACAGCAACGGTGAAAATCATTTATGTAATTGTAAATTCATATTTTTTTTAAATTATTTGAGTTAGTTAAATGATATTGGATATTGATTAAATCTTTTGCTTGCTGGCTGTTCAAGTGTTCGGAGTGAAAATCCAAAAAATTAAATTAAAATAAATTATTGGAAAAAAATAGTAGTGAATACAAATAGTTTAAATAGGATTGTACCTAGTTAAAAAGTAAGTGAGTTTGTGAAGTTTCATTTACTGTGTACGCACATTATACATTTTCTAAATTTAACTTTTATATTATAGTTTATAATATATCGCATGTAACAAGATGGTGGTAAAATTGAAACCAAGCGTTTCAATTCGAATCGCGAACGCCGCACGCCAAGCTTTTCTTCAACTAGCTCTCACGGTTGGGATGGATTGAATTGTGTTCATTGTTCTTGTTACAAAAAAATTATGCGTGCGAAATTTATCTAAACAAAAAAAAACCAAATTGAAAATACACAAAAAAAAAACAAATCATTAACAATAACAAAGAACTTACAGCTAGTAATCTTCGGTGAATTGTTGCGTTGTACGGCATACAAATTATTGGTACCCTTACTTTTGGAATTGGTTAATGTATACGGCAATGTATACGGCATCTACGGCACTGCCAATAAGCCAACATTTGCCAACCACTGAACGGTATTAGATGATTCAAATTATGAGGAGTTTCCTTATTTCCAAATTATTTTCTTGCAAACAAACCAACGTTTGTTAGGTATTTATTGTATTAGACAAAATATTTTTGTCTTCAAAAAAAAAAAAAAAAAGGAAAACCAAAAGAAAAAAAAAAATTAATTAAGTCAAATCATAAATTTTATTTTAATTGTAGCTATCAAAATTCTTCGCCACAAAAACGTTTTTGCAGGGAAGAAAACCGTAAGTTATTTTATTATACACAAGTTTATTTTACAAGTTCAAGTTTATTTACAAGTTTATCTACATACAAAGTTTTGTATTACGATAATTACTATAGCTTATCATATATATTTAATATTTAATTAGATTTAATTATCATATATGTTTAATGAATTTTAATATTTTTTGTTTGCTGCACAATATATAGATATATGTATAATGTATATATATTTTTTTTAAGGTGTTTAACGCCATACCAAATATAAAATTAATATTAATATTAAATACTTTTTTACTTCACCACAATTTTAAATTGTGTGAAGTAATGCAATCTATCGTGAAAAAAAAAAATCTTACATACCCCAAATTTTGTTTTTTCTTTTGTTTTGGACCATCCTCTATCCAAATAGCCAATAAAAATTTTGGTGTACGTCTGTGTGTGGGTGGGTGGGTGGGTGGGTGGGTGGGTGGGTGGGTGGGTGGGTGGGTGGGTGGGTGGGTGAGTTTTCTTCATAGGATCTTGATGAAACTTTGGCAAATGATACAGGTTCACTTGAAAATAGAAGATCTGGATTCATTTTAAATTTGGACAAAATGGCGGGGGGTCTCCCGAACACCTCTAAGTTTAAATCTTGAATAACTTCTGATCCCGAGCTATGATCTTATTGAAACTTAGTATATAAGGTTTTAATACTGTTTCCAATACTTCTGCATACCAACTTCCGGTTTGTCACTTCCGGTTAAAAAGTTTTTTTTTCAGGTGTTTATCCCTACTGTAGCCTACAATTACCAATCGATTTCCATGAAACGTTGCGAAAAGCTTTTAAATAACATGAGAAAGATTTTATCAGCTTTTGGAGCACATTGGATAAAAGGTTGGGGGGTCCACCATACAACAGGTGGTTTTTTCCACAAAGTTTTTATGTTTGTTGGGAGCATAAAACATTCATTCGTGAATGAATTTTGATGATACTTTGGAAAAAGATGCAAACATGTATGACAAAGAACTGATTAGTTTTTGAGCGATAGTGAACAAAGTGGTGGGGGGTCCCTGGAGCACCTGTTTTTTTGAAAGCTCTATAACTTCTGTACCCGATAAGCGAATTGGATGAAACTTGGTACATGAGTATGTAGTACGGTTTAAAATAGTTCTGCATCCCAACTTCCGGTTTTTCACTTCCGGTAAAAAAAATTTTTTTGTACTTTTTTGAAGTTTTTTCAGTGTCTTTATGCACACTACAGCCTACAATAATGAAGTGATTATGATGAAACTTATGGAATAGGGTTCCAATTAGTGTGAAAAGATAATTATTATGTTTTGGGACACATTGATCAAAGTGGTGGGGGGTCTACCATACAAATGCTGACTTTTCACACTTTGTTTTTTAAGTTTGTTGGGAGCATACAGACTTCATTCATTATTCAATTTTAATGACACTTTGGAAAAAGATGGAGACTTAAGTAACAAAGAACTGATTAGTTTTTGGATAATATTGGAATAAGTGGTGGGGGTCCTCCCGAGCACCTGTTTAATGTGTCACACTTTTTTCAATGTTTGTTGGGAGCACACAGCATTCGTTCGTGAACGAATTTTGATGACACTTTGGAAAAAGATGCAAACATGTATGGCAAAGAACTGATTAGTTTTTGAGCGATAGTGAACAAAGTGGTGGGGGGTCGCTGGAGCACCTGTTTTTTTTAAAGCTCAATAACTTCTGTACGTGATAAGCGAATTGGATGAAACTTGGTACATGAGTATGTAGTACGGTTTACAATAGTTCTGCATCCCAACTTCCGGTTTTTCACTTCCGGTAAAAAAAAATTTTTTGTACTTTTTTGAAGTTTTGTCAGTGTCTTTATGCACACTACAGCCTACAATAATGAAGTGATTATGATGAAACTTATGGAATAGGGTTTCAATTAGTGTGAAAAGATAATTATCATCTTTTGGGACACATTGATCAAAGTGGCGGGGGGTCTACCATACAACTGCTGACTTTTCACACTTTGTTTTTTAAGTTTGTTGGGAGCATACAGACTTCGTTCATTAATTTATTTTAATGACACTTTGGAAAATGATGAAAACTTAAATAACAAAGAACTGATTAGTTTTTGGATAATATTGGAATAAGTGGTGGGGGTCCTCCCGAACACCTGTTTAATGTGTCACACTTTTTTCAATGTTTGTTGGGAGCACACAGCATTCGTTCGTGAACGAATTTTGATGACACTTTGGAAAAAGATGCAAACATGTATGGCAAAGAACTGATTAGTTTTTGAGCGATAGTGAACAAAGTGGTGGGGGGTCCCTGGAGCACCTGTTTTTTTTAAAGCTCAATAACTTCTGTACGTGATAAGCGAATTGGATGAAACTTGGTACATGAGTATGTAGTACGGTTTACAATAGTTCTGCATCCCAACTTCCGGTTTTTCACTTCCGGTAAAAAATTTTTTTTTGTACTTTTTTGAAGTTTTGTCAGTGTCTTTATGCACACTACAGCCTACAATAATGAAGTGATTATGATGAAACTTATGGAATAGGGTTTCAATTAGTGTGAAAAGATAATTATTATGTTTTGGGACACATTGATCAAAGTGGCGGGGGGTCTACCATACAACTGCTGACTTTTTACACTTTGTTTTTTAAGTTTGTTGGGAGCATACAGACTTCGTTCATTAATTTATTTTAATGACACTTTGGAAAATGATGGAGACTTAAGTAACAAAGAACTGATTAGTTTTTGGATAATATTGGAATAAGTGGTGGGGGTCCTCCCGAACACCTGTTTAATGTGTCACACTTTTTTCAATGTTTATTGGGAGCACACAGCATTCGTTCGTGATCGAATTTTGTTGACACTTTGGAAAAAGATGCAAACATGTATGGCAAAGAACTGATTAGTTTTTGAGCGATAGTGAACAAAGTGGTGGGGGGTCGCTGGAGCACCTGTTTTTTTTAAAGCTCAATAGCTTCTGTACCTGATAAGCGAATCTGATGAAACTTGGTACATGAGTATGTAGTACGGTTTAAAATAGTTCTGCATCCCAACTTCCAGTTTTTTACTTCCGGTAAAAAAAATTTTTTTGTACTTTTTTAAAGTTTTGTCAGTGTCTTTATGCACACTACAGCCTACAATAATGAAGTGATTATGATGAAACTTATGGAATAGGGTTCCAATTAGTGTAAAAAGATTATTATCATCTTTTGGGACACATTGATCAAAGTGGCGGGGGGTCTACCATACAACTGCTGACTTTTCACACTTTGTTTTTAAAGTTTGTTGGGAGCATACAGATTTCATTCATTAATCAATTTTAATGGCACTTTGAAAAAAGATAAAGACTTTATTGACAAAGAATTGACTAGTTTTTAGACAATATTGGAATAAGTGGTGGGGGTCCTCCCGAACACCTGTTTATTGTTTCAATGTTTGTTGGAAGCATACAACATTCGTTCGTTAAGTAATTTTGATTACACTTTGCAAAAAGATGCAAATATGTATGGCAAGGAACTGATTAGTTTTTTTTAGTGATAGTGAACAAAGTGGTAAGGGGTCCTCCAAGCACCTGTTATTTTGGAAGCTCAATAGCTTCTGTACCTGATAATCGAGTTGGATGAAATTTGGTACATACACATTTAGTACGGTTTACAACAGTTCTGCATCCTAACTTCCGCTTTGTCACTTCTGATAAAATTTTTTTTACTTTTTCTCGTACAACAGAATTTATGTTTACTACTGCCTGCTTTAATATTTTTATTATTAGAACTACGAAGTCCATAATATTGGTTAGCTTTTAATTAAAGTATTTTATGGATATTAGCTCATTATATATCCAGAACACTATGTTTCCAGAGCTGTGGTGAAGTCAGCCTATGCATCAGCGTCGCAATATTTTTTTTTTTTGAGATAAATACATAAACCTATTATATGAAATACTGGTGACTATTATCTTAATTGTTGTGTGTGTGGGTAGATTCAAATTTAGCCTATTTTCGCGTTTATATTTTTTTTTGTGTTGATAATTAATTTAAGATGATCAGCTAAGCACTTGTGCAGATAAGAGTTGTAGGAAGATGGTGGATTAACTTAATCAGAGGAATGGATCCAGCAGGTGTCCGACTCGGATGAGGTCTTCAAAAGTTTGTGTGTGTTAAAATCTGTTTTCTTTTTGTTTTGGAAGAACAACCTAAGGTGTATGGTTTTATCTTTTGATTGATTTGTTTTTTTTTTAGCAGTGATTCCAGGTCGTTACAAGATAATGGTAAACCCCACCCCGATCCACTGTCAGCTAGCTGGGGATCATAATCCACTGCTAACCATTAAAATTCTTGTAATGACAAAATTGAAATTCCGTGATAAGGGGATGCAACCAAGTCAATATTAAAGATCATATTAATGTTCACTCGTCGGTGCATCCTATAACACCCACTTGTCATAGATGGCGCCCAAAACTCGGCTTTAATAGGCTAAATATAGGTTTAACAAAGAAATCACAAGTTGGACTCGATGCCTCATGGATTATCGCAAATAACAAACCACTCTCGTGGCTTCTAGTGTAATATTTATAATAATTTTTTTTTAGTTTGCACTTTTCCCCGTTTAAGGTGGGCGAACGGCTGTCGTTTCGAATACGTTCTACGGATATTTTTATAAAACTTTGCTCTTGGAAACAGAAAATATTTCTTTTCCTTGATTTTTGATATTTTTTGTTGATCTTGGTGTTTTTGTAGTTCTACGTGTTCGCAACAATAATCGATCGTATCCTATTCCTTATTTTATTAGAATTATAAATTTTGTCTTTCGGTTACTGTGGAATGATTGTTAAGGAACCCCAAGGGTACACGTAACTCAAATAATTTTTTTTGTTATAAACTTCTTTTGTAACATCAAAACAGCATCGACCCTCCGCTTTGAGTTTCCTTCTAATGATGTTTGAATCCCATTGTTTGTTCGGGTCTGATGACTGAGGTCGTGTTGCTAAAATGTTCTTACGCGACCATTTCTGGCTTTTGCCATACTGGCTGTTTTTTTTAACAGTGTTCGAAGTTGATTGCGTACATAGGATCATTCGAGAGATGCGACCAATAACGTTGATTGTGTCCGGATGAATCTACGATTATTCTCACTTCTACGCGTAATTTTATTTTCAATTTAAATTTCATAGTTTTAATTTATAAATTTTTTTTAATAAGATCCAGTAGCTTCCGATTTTCCTTTAGGTTGGTACAGTTTTGTTGTTCTTCTAATTGTGTTGTTATCTTTAGGTATTGTAAATTTTTTTTTTGTTCTAGTTCAGTCGAACATCAGTTCATCATAAAGATTTGGTGCTGAGTTGGGCTGGATTCAGTATCCGCCAATCCGATGTCCGCGTTATAGTTTCCACCTTGAAAGATGTAATGACTTTTATCATATACTGAAAACTATAGTGTCTGAATAACATTCGGATAGGAGTGGAATGACTCAAATGTGGATTTAATCAATCCATTCCGAAATTTTATTTCGTGTTGAAATCTTTCTTTCAATTTTTTTGATTGGATTGGTATAAACGGGTCGCATTTGAGATCCATTGAAAGCAATATCAGTGATTTCATAATCTGTTTTCGTTTTTTTTGTATGTTCACCTCATTAATCCGCCATCGTCACTGCAGCTCCCAGCACGGCAGATATATAAGAAGGGAAAGAAGATATAGGGAAATAGAAATAAATATTTTTTTTAGTTTTTTTACATCACAACGCGAATAAACGTATACGTTTATTTGACGTTGTTCGTTAAGAAAATTGATATTATCTTTAGTGTTTTTTTTTCTGTATAAATAGATATATATTCAGGACGAATTAAAACAACAATTGTTTGTTGTTTTGAAAAATTAAATTTACATTATAATATAGAAATATTAGATTAACAGAGAATTTTTTTTTATTTGGTTGTTGTAAGATAGTAAGGAAAATAAATCTTAAATCACCTACGTTGAGCATAGTTTCGATTTTTTTTTTTATTATTACGAACGTGTCAATTGCCATCCGTAACCCTTATTTTGGCAAACTACTATTATTTTTCTTTTGTTGTTTAGTAATTTTTATAATGGATCCCAGACATTTGGAAAAAGAAGAGTTAGTTATCGAATGTCGTATTCGAGGAGTAGCGGAAGAAAATCTAAACTCTCAAGAGATTTATGAATTTCTTCAAAAGAAATGTGCTGAGGAAAATACAAACAATTCATTGATCCCTCGTCAAAGCCATTTGACCAATTCTGTACGTGAATACGCAGCATGTGAAGACGCTGTAATTAAAATTCGTGGGGAAATTCAAGATATTGTGCAAGATAACGAAGCTACAAATGTTTTAGAGGACAGGGATAGAAATACTCTGCTCACACGACGAACCCGATTGCGCCATTTCTTAGGTCGTATCAGACGTATACCTGCAAATACCAGGACAATACCCCGAGTAAACCAGCTCGACAAGTCGGTGGAGAGTTTGTGTGACGTTATCGAAAGAGCCTTGGATGGATCGTCTGACTTGAATAAATCACGCACCGCTTTAGATGAAGTTATAATTACACCTATTAGTATTAGTAACGTGGTGGAGGGAAACATCATAGCTTCGACTGTCGTTAGTGGAACGTGTACCGCAAATGACTCCATACCCCTTATTTATACGAACTCGACGGGTGTTTCAAACGTAGTGGTTAGTTCCCCGACACCAAGATTTTCAGTTCCCTTTACAACCAATGTATGTTCTAGTACAGGACTAAACGTTAGCCATAATCAGGAATATGAAATTGATCGGCTACAACAGCAAACTGATTTACTGAAGATGCAGCAAGCTCAGTTGACTTCAAGTGTATATCAGAGCTCTTCGATTTCAAATCAACCAATTTCGTCCGCTATAGTAAAACTTCCTGGCAACCATTCCTATGGACAGGTTGTAAACGCTGTCTCGGAGTACCAGAACCATCCCTATTACCATCAAACAGGTATTCAATTTCCGGTAGTATCTTCAGTACTACCTTCAACAATTCCATCAAGTAGTATGAGTTCTCACGGTGTATATGCTCCCTACGAATTAAGCTATTCTATAAATAAGTCAACCCCAAGTATAGCCCACGATTACGGTTTGCAATCAAACATGAAATTTCAATCGACTTCGGTAGTCGTTCCAGGATTAAAGCCGAAACCCGAAATTCCAGGCCCTCCATCGAAACCAAACATTCCAGAACCGCAGCAAATACCAGGAACTTCATTTCCTCTACCTATACCAAATATACCAGGATATTTTTATCAACTACCCAATGTCAATCCACCACGGGGAGGTATTTATAAGCCTGTCCTTGCGCAACACCACAAAGACAGATTTTCGGGGTCGACCAGGGGTATAGCAATTGAACGATTTATCTTTCGCTTCGAAAGTCGAGCGATAGGCTACGGAATACCACCCGATCGCTACATTGATGAATTCAGTACGTTGCTTACGGACGATGCTCATGAGTGGTTTTGGACGTTTCGAGAACGAAATGGTGTTGTGTCTTGGGAGAGACTCCGTTACGAGATAATACAAAGATTTCAAGATCATTTAAATGATTTTGACATACGTCGATCCATTGAAAGTCGAAAACAGCGACCTAGAGAATCATTTATGGATTATTATCATGAAATACTTACCATGACTCTACCTTTACGCGTCCAATTATCCGATACCGACATACTAAATATTTTAATCAGGAATATGCGTCCAGGTCTACAAGCTGCTTTGGCAGGACAAGCGATACATACCGTCAGTCATCTTGTGAACCAATGTGTCTATTGAAGACACATGGAACAGGATTGGTCTTATACCAGAATTAGTATACACTCCACGTAGAGCCGTCAATGAACTAGCAATTAACTTTCCCACGGAAGAGTATACGGAATCTAATACTATGGAAAGCTTTGCGTCCAGTTTTCCAACAGAAGCCGTAAAGCTAGAAAGAAAACCTGTCGATAACGTTCAAACTCCATATTTTGCATATGAATTATATCCGGAGGTGGAGGATGTGGCAGCAATGAATTGGTCAAATACTGGTCATCTAAATCGACGACCAACTCCACGAAATCCTGCAGCCACAATTATTTGTTGGAATTGTACCGGCAATCATTACTATCAGGATTGCACTGTACCCATTCGGCGTATTTTTTGTTTTGGTTGTGGCACTCCGGAAGTATTGAAGCCAAACTGTGCTAAATGTTCATTACGCATTTCGGAAAACTCAAAACGGGAAGTCGGAAATTCTGGGAATCCAAACTTCCAGTTAAATGCACGTCTCAGACCCCAGATGACCAACTCTGCGTCCAATACGGATCCGGACTTTCGCAAATATGCGCAGATCGCACAGCGGATCCCAACTTCGAAACCTTAAAACTATTAACATCCACCACAAATAACCTTGACCCTTCTCTCATCCCGACTATGTCTCACCGATCGTGTCAAACCGATGCGTACCTTTCTGATAACCAACTACGTCGCAAATTTCGCACTAAAAGATATTTTCGTCAACGTTTAAAATTTCGAAAAATGATATCCGAAACAGTGATACAGGAGAATGTAAACGATAATCGCCCGTATACTAACGTGACGATCGCGGGCATCCGTTATCAAGGACTGCTAGACAGCGGCGCCAATATTTCTTGTCTTGGTGCTGGATCAGAAAAATTTCTTGAAAATGCCGGAATTCACCTTTTTAATATGCCTTCATTGCTGTCAACAGCCAATGGTCAAACCCAACGTATAATGGGTTACATACGAGTTCCAACTGAATTTCAGGGAAAAAGGAAAACGATGAGATTCTTTATCGTACCGGGACTCATGCAAAATCTATACCTCGGTATAGACTTTTGGAAAAAGTTTGGAATAAAACCAATGATCGTGAACGAGATCATTTCTGAACCGGTAGCCACTGAACTGAAACTCAAGGAAAATATGATTGATGATCAGCATCCACTTACAGATCATCAAAAGAAACAGCTCGCTGAGGTGATTGAGCAGTTTCCGAGTTTTAATAAACTGGGACTGGGTCTAACCACGTTAATTTGTCACCACATAGACACAAGTGATGCGATTTCTATAAAACAGCGTCATTATGCTGTCTCACCAGCGGTTCAAAAAGAAATTGACCAAGAAATTGATCGGATGTTGGATTTAGGAGTGATAGAGGAGAGTGAGAGCGCCTGGTGTTCCCCGATAGCTTTGGTTCGGAAGGCGAACGGAAAAGCTCGGCTATGCCTAGACGCTCGTAAGCTTAATGACGTCACGAAGAAAGACGCGTATCCGATACCAATTATTGATGGACTGTTGAGTCGTCTGGATCAAACGAAATACATATCGAGCTTAGACTTAAAAGACGCTTTTTGGCAAATTCCATTAGATGCAGAGTCTCGAGAGAAAACTGCTTTTGCGGTACCGGGGCGTCCCTTGTACCAGTTTAAGGTAACCCCATTTGGTTTAAGAAACTCTCCCGCGACGATGTGTCGATTGATGCAAAAGGTTATTCCGTATCATCTATACAATAAAATCTCGGTCTATCTCGACGATCTACTAATAACTTTTTGCAATATATTTAGAATTTTGGAAAAGTTAGAATTTTTAAGAATTTTTGGAATATTATTGGAATTTAGAAAAAGTTTAAATATTTGATTTTATTCTAATTTTTAGAATTTTGAAAAAAGTTTGATTGTATTTAATTTTTACAATATGTTTGGAATTTTGAAAGAAATATGAATTTGTGATTGATGAAAAACGTATTTTAGACAGAATTGTGAAAACTTGACCTTTTTTGATTTTCATAAAACTTGGCATATAAGTAGTATGGACAAAATAAAAAATACAACTTATTTTAAAATTTTTTTAAAGTAAATAGTTTGAGCATAGGCTGCACCCCAACATGCATGAAAAATGAATATTATGCCAATCTGATATAACTTTGAAATTAAATTGGTGAAAAACGGCTAAACCGATTTCATCAAACTTTTTTTGTTTGATAGATGATTAGTTAGTGCTATGAAAAAAAATTAATTAATTGTTTGTATAATTAATTTTTAAATAAAAATATTGAAAAAACTTTTTTAAAGATGACGCTAAGGTCGAAGATCAATTGGAATTTAATTAATTTTTTTATGAAAATAGTTCTATCCTTACTTTAAAATATATCAAATTAACTCAGAGGTGTTAATTTTTGTTCTTGAGATATTTAATTTTAAAAATTTCTAGTGCGACTAAAATTCGAATTTTTCTTTATTTTTTTAAACAACTTCCATTAACAAAAAATTTTAAAATCAATTAAATTTTAATTTTTTTTTAAATATTGCTCTAACCTCACTTTAAAATATATCAAATTTACAAAGAGGCATTAATTCGTGTTCTAGAGATATTTAATTTTAAAGATTTTTAGTCCGATTAATATTCTAATTCTTCATTATTTTTTCGAACAATTTATATCATCAAAAAATTTTAACCACTGAAGTTCGAGAAAATAATGAACAATCAGAATTTTCACAACCATTTTCATTATCATTCGAGTTCAAATGCAGGCTGTTGGGGCCCACCACATTTTCATAAGAGATATCTCTTTCAACCTATCCATTAAAGTCACCAAGAACCATAATTAAGTCGCGTGTTGGTGTTGGTTGGTGTTTGTTTCATAACCTCTTCCAGTGCTATGTAGAAAATATCCTTCTCGTCCATGGTTTTAGCTTCAGTAGGTGCATGCACGGCAATAAGAGAAATATTGTTGTATGTACCGCGTACCCTTAGATAGCAGATCTTCTCATTAACCGGGATGAATTTCATCACGGTTTCTTGCATACTTTTCTTTTATAACTATATTTTTCTTCATTGATCAAAAATTTTTTTCTTTTATTTTTATAAAACAACATTACAACACTGATGAATAATTTTTTTTTTGTTTCTATCAATTAAATATTTCATTTTTCATTTTTTTATGGACTCATGTTACAACATTTGAGTTTATATTAATTTCCTTAATTATAAAAATCGACTTTACGACAAATATTTCATTTTTCATTTTTTTATGGACTAATGTTACAACATTTGAGTTTATATTCATTTCTTTAATTATAAAAATCAACTTTGCGACAACGAAATATCATATTTGACCGTACAATTTGATCAAAAATTAAATTATCAAATATTTTAATTAAAAGGAATTTTATTTTAAAATACAAAATCCCGATTCTAAAAGCATTTTTAACTTTTAAAAAAAATTTTTGTTTTCACCGATATGAAAACGCGTACCACGTAACAATTTTAATTTTAATTTTTTGATTAAATATCAAAATTGAACTAACTTCCAAAATGTAAAACATATCATTTAAATATATTCTAAACGAAAGTGAGTGAGGGAGATGATTATCGAAGCATTCGTATATCCATCAACATTGCCATTTCATTTTCCAAAATAAAGGAATTTTATTATTTTAATACGAAAACTAGTTAAGGACCGACATTCTGTTTTACCTTGTCTATTATCAATCATTAAAAGAAAGAATCAACCACATATAAATTGTGTTTGTTTTTGCTTCAGGTATTAATTACATAAAAGAAATGAAAAACCGTTTATGATTTTAACGAAAACTAATACAAGCAATAAATCAATACAACTTGGAGCATTAAAATCAGATCGTATCAGAGAATATTAACGAAAATGTAAAAAATGCAATTACGTAAATTTATCTTATGTTTGTTTTAACAGAGTTAACATAAAAGAAATTGATAATGTTATGATGAACGTGAAACAATACGATTTTGGGGAACCGTATTGTTGGAAGATCGATTAATAGATTTTTTTATATTGTTGTTAATTGTATGGACAATGGACAATGTAATGCATTGTCGATAATATTATGTTTGTTGTTATGCGTGTTTGCAGATGTTGGTATTAAAAATACCAATTAGTCATATTATAAGGAAGAAAAAAGAACAGTGTGGCGATTGGATGGAAATATATCTTTGACTGTTCGTTGGTTATTAAACCTCAACTACTAAAGCATACATTTCCTCCAATCCACGAGTACAGAACCTGTACTCGTTCTGGAGGGGGGGTTAGATTCTCTTATAAATACTACTGGTCCTAATTCACATGGAATTGTGGCATAACATCTGGAGAAAAAAAACCAGGGGAATTTAAATCCAGGTCATGGTCGCTGTTTAAAATGATTGCGTCTATACAATATACGCGAGAACAGAGATGGCATACATTAATCGTTTCCTATGTTTAATATCTGTAACGTCCTAAATGTGCACTATGCTAATTTTTTGGTGGTGAGACGGGATTCATTTGTTTGTTTACACTGTTTTCCTAAAAACTTTTTTTCCTCTTTATATTTTTTAAAACAAACACAAATACAGACACAACACAAGACTAGATCATAAAAAAATTAATAAAACAAAATAAATTTCAAAACATAAAAATAATATTTAATTTAATTTAATTTCTTAAACAAAAATTTTTAATTAAATTGAAAAAAAAACTTATATTAAATTAATTATACCTAATTTATTGTTGCTTAGATCCCATAAATTGTCCTTATTTGTGGCGGCATTTTCTACTATTTGTTGCATACGCCCACCTTGTTGTTGTTGCCATGCCAGTCCAAACCCAAAGAGACTTATTTCAATTTTTCCATTCCTTTTGTTCTAAATTTTCACCATATTTCCCCAATTAATAATATTTTTTTTTGATTTATTTTTATGTTGGTTGCATTTTATTTTTCAAAAATATACCTTTCGGAATTGTTGTTCAGCAATTCTCCTATTAATCCAAAGCAAATTAAGCAACGATCTTCATGCATTATTTACAACGGTTGAATTTTTAAATTTTAATTGTTGAAGTAGAATTCCTAAACAATTTACGTTGTCTTAATATTTTACGATAATCTTTAAGAACTGCAATATGGCTTGAAACATTTCTTAATATCCCACCAGCATTTTCAACTATTGTTAAGTTTTTTTCCAGGAGCTTCAAACATTATCATATCCACCAAAAAAGCAAACACACCTTCGACATTACACAGTTCCGTTTTATTTATTCTGCAATGTGCTGTTAAATTCCATAAAAGCGATAAAATTAGATTTTAATGTATTTTCGTTTCTATTTTTCATGGCTGCTTTTAACATTGCTGTAACAATACCGACTTCTGATAAAATTAATCTAACGTTATTATCCGCTCGCCATGATAAATTTCTTAAACACCAGCAGTAACTTGTTTTTACTCCTCCGAACTCCAATTTAGTTGATCATAAATGAGTTCATAAAATTTTGTTTGAACACCACAAAGGACTAGTAATTTCCATCCTCAAACATCATCAATTCGTCTATGCAATATTCATCGTCTTAAAGTTATGCATTTAAAAACTAAAAGCAGTTATATAATCTTATTTTCCTAAATTTAATTTTATTCAAATTCTAGCGGGACCCAGCGTGCTTTGCTGCGCTTATAAATAAAGCTTGTGTATATATATTTTGTTGACGTAGTAGGATGATCGAAAGATTGAAACACGCGATTGAAACACAACATTAATGGAATATTAATTTTTGGACGATTTTGTGAGTAATTATTGCTCAAAGTAATTATTGAAAGTATTATTCCCGATAATGAGTAATTATTGTCGGGATTGAACTCACACTAATCCGAGACATCATAGTTCAAAGCCATCTTACAGACTCAGCCACAGTGGATGAAACAACAATAAAACTTATTTTAATTTTCATGTTCAGATAATTACTAAATTGAAACTTCATTACCTTATATTTATTTAAATTGAATTCTTCATCTGTGATTAAACAATTGTAAATTGTATTTGTTCCCGACACGAAACACACAAAAACTATTTTAAAGAAGTTTTTCTGAGAGAAAATAAAAAATGCTTTATAATTGCAAAATTCATGTGAATTAAAATAATTACTTTAAGCTTAATCACTCTAAAAATCTCTCAAAACTTTATTTATTTTACACCAAATAGTGTAAAACTTTTGTTTATTTAACATTATACCTGTCGCATATTGTCGGTATCTCATAAGAAAGAAAATTTAAGAAAACTCGTTCTGATAACAGCCGTGTTCGATTTGACTGAAGCATTTGAAACAACGAAAAATTTAATACAAGTGTTGTTATTTTTTTAGTTGTTTCAGTCAAACTAAACGTACCTAACATTCAATTTACATTGTATCATTTTTATTGCATCAATTATTTATTTTAATAAGGAAAAGAATTCAAAATGTCGTTTTATTTCTATTTCTTTCTTCGTGTGCTTGTGGGCACACATTATATTTTGTGTTTTTCCATCTAGATGCGTACACGAAGGTATTCTGACGTTAGCTGGCCAAATATAGTTGTCCAGATGTGAGAAGTACGAGTTCTCCAAATCTACCTAGTCCACATCCTTGCAGCAATTGTCCTTGTGCTTTGTTGATGGTCATTGCAAAAGCGAGTCGCACTGGAAACTAAACGTTTGAATTCAAATGCCATATCTGTTGGGATCATTGAAATGCGTAGCAACAGTACATCTTCCCCTTTGAATTTTCCATTCAAAGTTGTAGCTTCAATGACCTTGCTCTTCATCTTTTTCACCTAAAATTTCAAAAAAAAATAGTTTTTTTTTTAAATATTTGACATATTATTTTAATAAAATGTGTTGTGTAGTTGGAACTACAATATGTGTCACAACAACACATAAAACCTTTTAAGACCTGGGTTCCACAACATCATGTTTTTTAAGGTGATGGACGCAAATTTCTTATTTTTTGGTTTTTATATTCTTTTTAAAGAATGGAAAACTAAATAATAAATCCTTTCACATAATAATAAACGACATAGGGCAATATTTCATGATAAAATAGAGGAAATAAAAATAAAATACTTTTTTGTTTTCAAATTTGTAATAAACAAAGCTAAATTTGGTTACCAATTATCCTTAAAATGCTAGAAGTATATACCAAGATCATAAAAAACATGGTTTTGCTCAACGATTAGGCCCTCATATTTAATAGTTATATGGAAGCTCATTTCGTCGAGCAAACGAAAAAGTTCATTTTTTAAAAAAATATAAAAAAATAAAAAATTTGCGTCCATCAACACCTTAGAAAGCATGTTGTTGTGGGACCTTATTCTTCAAAGGTTGTTGTGAGTTGTTAATGCTCACATTGTAGTTCGTACTACCCAACACATTTTATTTTAAAAAAATAGCGTGTCATCATCAAAGAATATTCTATAACTAAGACTAAGGGTGCTATCGCTGATTGAAAAAAGTTCATCCGCCAACATCCCTAAGATATCACTTTGGCTAGTGATATCTCACTGCTATTGCCAGTGGTTTACGATATCTCAAGCTAACTCATATGCAAATAGCAGGGACCTAAGTACGCAGTGTGGTCACACTCATATATTAAACATTTTAAATTTTACAAATCTTCCTGCGGGAGTATATATTTAATTCGTTAATGAATTTTTTAATTCATAGTTACCGTTTGCAAATTACTATTGCATACGTGTTGCCAGCTAAGTCCCACCATTTTTAATTAGTTTGTTCATCATGATTGACATCCGTGTTTGATCAGCTATGTTTCTTTATATAGTATTTGTGCGGCTCCCATTTTAGATTTAAATCGATATAATCTATAATATCAATTATCATCACTTATTTTTAGGAACATGTATTACATACAATTGCAAACCAACAACATATTTGGTGTAGATGAGAAAATTTGTAACATCATGACGTTGAAACATAAGTTAGGATCAACTAAAGATAAAACACAGGATAAAGTCGGTGTTTATGAACTATATTGTGGTGATTACTATAAAAATATTATATGGGCAGACGCGTGTTTGAATAAACGCTTAAGGAACATTTTGGATACATTAAAACAAACCAACCAAATAAAGCCCCAATAGCAAAACATGTTTTGGAAAATAAAATAATTATTTAAATTTTTCAATAGATAATATGAGGTTAAAGAAAGAGGTTCACGACAGCAATAAATTGGATGCTTTGAATCCCTTTACATTCATAAGGACATAAACGCAATTAATATCGACAAAGGCAGCATAAATTCAAATTTATTTAATTTATTTACCAACCACTTTTAAACGTTTGTTGATGATGGATTGCAAATAACCCGACATATATTCAATTATATAAAATGAAAAATAATTAGAAATAAAAATTAAAAAATTTTATTTTTTAAGAGTGGACTCAATGTAATGTTCGTAGATTTAAAATTTGTAACATCATGTGTCAAATTCCAATATGTATAATTTCGTCATATAAATGTTATTGTTTGTCAGATTATACATTCATTTTTGAATTTCATAAAATTATGTTCAACGAAAAAGCATTGATCAAAGCAAACTACGCGCATAAACCGATATTTAAAAAACAACAATTAAAATAATTATCACCAATTCCCAATGAAAAAATAATACACGACAATTGGAAAAAGCGAATCGTAGTGTATTTGCAAAACTTTAACATTAAAAACAACGTTTTAAATACAGATACGGCACCATCTATTGGCTAACCCAAATTTATGAGGCGTATATTACACTATCAAATATATTGGTCAATAAAAAAACATGACATGAAATTGGAGAGTGTAAAGGTTGTAAAATAAACTTCGCTACCGTCTTACCGCAAACTTAAGAGCTGGTTCTTTTAAACGAATAAAAGAATAGCCGGTTCACCCATTCAATTAGAAGGACCAGTTCTTTTATTTGAAATTTTTATGCAAACTTTATCACTGCCATCTCTAGCTAGTAAAACTAAATTAGATATATTTCTTTTTATACAAATTTAGTAATTATTAATTTTAAAATACCATTTTATTTTAATATGTTTAAATTGTATAATATAAGCTATAGCCATTGTGTTCTTGTATTATATTCATTAACGTTAAAATTGCTTAAATTATTTTTAAAATTTAAGGACTGATCCTTCTATTTGAAAGGTCTTTTATTCGAAAAAAACAATAGAGCTTTCAAAGAGGAATTTTTTTAAATCATGAAACTTTGGCAAATGATACAGGTTCACTTGATGAAACTTTGGCAAATGATACAGGTTCACTTGAAAATGGAAGATCTGGATTCATTTCAAATTTGGAAAAAATGGCGGGGGGTCTCCCGAACACCTTTAAGTTTAAATCTTGAATAACTTCTGATCCCGGGCTATGATCTTAATGAAACTTAGTATGTAGGGTTTTAGTACTGTTTCCAATATATCTGCATACCAACTTCCGGTTTGTCACTTTCGGTTAAAAAGTTTTTTTTTCAGGTTTTTATCCCTACTGTAACCTACAATTACCAATCGATTTTCATGAAACGTTGCCAAAAGCTTTTAAATAACATGAGAAAGATTTTATCAGCTTTTGGAGCACATTGGATAAAGGGTGGGGGGTCCACCATACAACAGGTGTTTTTTTCCACAAAGTTTTTATGTTTGTTGGGAGCATACAACATTCATTCGTGAATGAATTTTGATGACACTTTGGAAAAAGATGCAAACATGTATGATAAAGAACTGATTAGTTTTTGAGCGATAGTGAACAAAGTGGTGGGGGGTCCCTGGAGCACCTGTTTTCTTAAAAGCTCTATAACATCTGTACCTGATAAGCGAATTGGATGAAACTTGCTACATGAGCATGTAGTACGGTTTAAAATAGTTCTGCATCCCAACTTCCGGTTTTTTACTTCCGGTAAACAAATTTTTTTGTACATTTTTTGAAGTTTTTTCAGTGCCTTTATGCACACTACAGCCAAGAATAATGAAGTGAGTATGA
This sequence comes from Diogma glabrata, assembly GCA_963693315.1. Taxonomy (NCBI): domain Eukaryota; kingdom Metazoa; phylum Arthropoda; class Insecta; order Diptera; family Cylindrotomidae; genus Diogma; species Diogma glabrata. Next base: position 391,771,239 of record OY856187.1, read on the forward strand.
TGAAACTTATGGAATAGGGTTCCAGTTAGTGTGAAAAGATAATTACCATGTTTTGGGACACATTGATCAAAGTGGTGGGGGGTCTACCTTACAAATGCTGACTATTCACACTTTGTTTTTTAAGGTTTTTGGGAGCATACAGACTTCATTCATTAATTTATTTAAATGACACTTTGGAAAAAGATGGAGACTTTAGTAACAAACAACTGATTAGTTTTTGGATAATATTGGAATAAGGGGTGGGGGTCCTCCCGAACACCTGTTTAATGTGTCACACTTTTTTCAATGTTTGTTGGGAGCACACAGCATTCGTTCGGGAACGAATTTTGATGACACTTTGGAAAAAGATGCAAACATGTATGACAAAGAACTGATTAGTTTTTAAGCGATAGTGAACAAAGTGGTGGGGAGGGTGGCCCATACACCTGTTTTTTTTAAAGCTCAATAACATCTGTACCTGATAATCGAATTGAATGAAACTTGGTAAATGAGCATTTAGTACAGTTTACAACAGTTCTACATCCCAATTTCCGGTTTTTCACTTCCGGTAAATTTTTTTTGTAAATTTTTGAAGTTTTTTCAGTGTCTTTATGCACACTACAGCCTACAATAATGAAGTGATTATGATGAAACTTATGGAATAGGGTTCCAATTAGGATAAGAAGATAATTATCATCTTTTGGGACAAAGTAATCAAAGTGGCAGGGGGTCTACCATACAATTGCTGACTTTTCACACTTTGTTTTTAAAGTTTGTTGGGAGCATACAGATTTCATTCATTAATCAATTTTAATGGCACTTTGAAAAAAGATGAAGACTTTTATGACAAAGATTTGACTTGTTTTTGGACAATATTGGGATAAGTGGTGGGGTCCTCCCGAACACCTGTTTATTGTTTCAATGTTTGTTGGAAGCATACAACAATCGTTCGTTAAGTAATTTTGATTACACTTTGCAAAAAGATGCAAATATGTATGGCAAAGAAATGATTAGTTTTTTTAGCGGTAGTGAACAAAGTGGTAGGGGGTCCTCCAAGCACCTGTTATTTTGGAAGCTCAATAACTTCTGTACCTGATAATCGAGTTGGATGAAATGTGGTACATACACATTTAGTACGGTTTACAACAGTTCTGCATCCTAACTTCCGCTTTGCCACTTCCGATAAAATTTTTTAACTTTTTCTCGTACAACAGAATTTATGTTTGTTGGGATACTACTGCCTGCTTTAATATTTTTATTATTAGAACTACGAAGTCCATAGTATTAGTTAGCTTTTAGTTAAAGTATTTTATGGATATTAGCTCATTATATATCCAGAACACTATGTTTCCAGAGCTGCGGTGAAGTCAGCCTATGCATCAGCGTCGCAATATTTTTTTTGTTTGATTTCAATTTATTTGGAATTAAATGCAATATAGAAATCAAACGTTACATATCAAAAATGTATCCCTGAAGTTTGAGCCTTAGATGGAAGCTAAACGAACGCCAAGATAGGTCTAGTGCATAAGACACTGAAGGGATGCTTGGTCAATATAAGCAATACATTTTTTATACCTAAAATAATGCGCGTTCTTGCCATACACTCCTTCTCACCCACACTGCTGTTTCATTATGCAGAGTTCAACTTCTTAGACATGAATACCACTTACAAAAACTTAGTTATTTCAATATTAATTGGAACATTCGCAGAGATGATAATTCCCTGGGATCTGTCAGAACGGCTTTTTCAGGTTAAGCCTTAAAACGAATGCGACTTAGGTAGTTGGTTTAGTGACTGCGTTCACCTTACGCGAATCCAGACAAAGACGTACTTTACCTGGTCTTCTAACTAGTACTACCGGTGAGCTCCAGGAATTGTTTGAGGTTTCGATTATTCCTAAAGACAACAAACGATCCAATTCCATTAGCTTCTCGATAACCGGAGATATAAGATAATGTCCTAGCTTCCAAAAAGATGACAGAAGTTGAATGACATCGTTCAGCCCTTGTTGTTCAATTGTTGTAAGACTGGATCTCAAAAAAAGTTGTAGCGAAGGCTGATATAAGCTGTATAGTTCAAAGAAGTCAATACAAGTTATGTGCAAGGTAAGGGACTACCATCAACTCAGTGCTTTTGCAGTGTTACCGTTTTTATGAGACAGGGTGAAAAATTCAGGTGTATTGAGAACTTTGATACCAAGTGAACTGTCTGAAATCATCGCTGTTAATTAGACCTCATGTATCTTAACTGTATTAAGAATTTTGACCTCAACATAAGAACGTGGATTTTTGAGCGACACTAGAGCAGATAAGTAAGAAGTTTTCAGTACACGACAAAATTTTCTTTATTTTTTAAGTCTATTCATTGAACGAGCATGGCAATGACTTGTTGTCTTGCTGCCAGATATTCCTAAAAGCACTAGTGATGTGATTTGATGACATATAGTTGAATTGCTGGAGGATCCTTTTCATGTATAAAGCACACTGATCACACTTAAACAGATCTATGTCGTTTTTTCCACATCCGCAGCAGAAGAGTTTCGAAGCAGTAGTACACTGCCAGAAAACCAGGGATCGGCTCCTTACAGTCCCAGCAGTAGGTCATTTTTTCAATTTGAAGCCACTATTTGTATTCCTCAGTTGCTGTTATTTTGAAAATTTTTGCTCTCACGAAGCCAAGCGGTTGCGTCGTTATCAATGCCCATAATTTTTCACGATGTCTGCGCATCTTGCGGTGATGATCAACTGATACCACATGGACGTATACTTTTCAGATTGTTGAGCAGAAAGTTCAACAATACAGGATATGTTGAGGGTATTCTGAGTTTATCACTCAGTCTAAAGATATCAGAATAGTAGTTATCAAAAGTCTTAGCAGGTTCTTGCTTATGGGCGTGCATTTTATCCGGTATTTCACCATCAGCAGCTTGATTGTCAAATTCTATCCTCACTGCTCTAAATCTCTAGACGTTATTCTACGATAATGTCACCACAACCATTCAGCTGGTCTGTCTTTAAATAATAAATGAGAATATGCGACCAAAATTTCTCTCCCTGAGAGGGGCAGATTAGCCAGCACTTTGATCAGGTTAATAAATTCTTCGATGCTAAGACCTTCTGACTTGGCATTGAGGAACGCCCACCAGCGATTTTGGCATTTCTATCGTTTTTTGATTGTGGCGTTGGCAAGACATCGGATGTTGAGCCATTAACGTCTGATGTGGAGCTCGACTAGTTGGAGTAGTAATGGCAGCAAAATCTGACTTTTGATGTGTTGGTGCAATAAACTTACGGTTCTGTTTTATTATATGATCGTCAGCTTGCTTCACATCTTTCAAAGTTTGGTGGAACTGGTGATCGTTAACTCGAAGGCAGGTTGCCTAGGTACATGCAGCGAAGTTAAGTTTTAAGCTGTGGCAGTTCGTCAAAAATTTAGGTGATTATTTCTGTTTGAAAACGCGTTGTAGATTTGGAGGCCCCCCTTGTATGAGTTGTCTACAGTTCATTGCTTATCATCCATCGTTGCAATACTATATATAGTGAAGTATCTCGTCAGTAAACTTTATCGCATAGAAAAACAGACAATACAACAATCTTAAGCATACTTCCAATCCCATTTTTTAATGTTTAAATTTTTACAATTCAACAAACATGCATTCCAATCATTGAGTCTATTTTAATAAATTCAGGTTTGAGCATTGAGGTAATTGAGGTAATTCAGTTAGGTTTGAGCTTCCCGAATCCAAGAATAAAAAATTCTATTAAATAAATGTAAATACTCATTCAATAAATTTATTGTTTTTCTTCCCAAAACCTTCAACATCCCCTAGCCTATCGCTGTCAACGGCACATCAAACAAGTCAATCAAAACCTAATTAACAAATTAAAAAACAAATTTACATCAAGGTTGATTGAATTTTTATTTCCATTTTCATTTTAATTTTAGTTTTCTTTACCCTAAAGAAATACTTCCTTAAATTAGAATCGTTGAAAAAGAGAACAAAACAGTAATTTTTCATTCCATTTTCAGGAAATGAACAACAGGGAACAGAAGATTAAAATATTAAAAAAAATAATAATAATAAATGAAAAACAAAAACTTTGCAGAAATAGATAAAAAAAATTATAATGAGCGGTTGAATGTTGAATGTTTATAACAATAACGATTTAATACAAATTTAAAGTTAGCTTTGGATGTTTACGAAGCATAAGAATGAATAGCGATTTTAAGATAAATAAAACTCTTAGGATCTTAACAACAACTTTTTTTTTCGTTTAATGATAGATAATATTCAAGTTTTTTTTTGTTAATTAGTAGACAGTTAACCTACATAGAAGAAATTAAAAAAAGGTCTGTTTTTTAACATTTATTATAATTGAAAACACGAACTACAAGAAAATTTATTAATTTTCTTTTTGACAAAATTAGGTCAAACTAATGGAAATTCAATTAGAAAATAGAAACTTACCTGTTTCAAAAACAATAAAATAAATTTTAATTGAAAACATTATTTGTTGAATTATAGATAATCCGTGTAACTGTGAAGTTGAAAATTCGTAAATAGATCGAAAATAAAATTCAGTTTCACTATTATTCATTAAAAGTGAGAGTTATGAATTGAGCGAAAATGTTAAGCGATATTAACGACCTTGTTTATTTATAATGAAGAGCTTTCTCATTGACGAACCAATAAGAACGGCATAGCAGGATGCGTACCTAGAGTAATTTTACGCCTTAACGACTAAAGCCCAGTCCTCGTGGATTTGATGGAGTAATACCTGCTGCTTCAACACAAATGCAGAAATGTACGCAATTTACGAAAAGTTACAGAAATGAAAAAAAAAAAATACAAGTGGAAAATGGAGACTCTGGCGACCCCGTTTGCGAAAGACCTACGATCCGCACGTCCAACCCTACGGTTACGCACATGCTCTGACCCACTCACACATACATACAAACACTCTCACGCACACACACATACACACACCCACACACACACACATACACACACAAGAAACAATCCATGAACACTCATTAACGTAAAACCAAAAAAAAAATGTGATAGGATCCCAAAACTCGAACCAACATTACATCAATTTAAACGCAACACATTATAGTTGTTTTCAATACTAATCGGGGCAATGCATTATGCATGAATGATAAAACGTTGAAATGTTCAAAAAAAATAGTGATAGCCTTACACCCCATCGCTGTTTGTTTTTCCTTGATGTGGTTTTCCTCAGTTGAACATATGCTCAAAAAAAAACTTGGAACTGATTAGAAATAATAACCAATCAATTAAAAACATCCACCACAATGCAACACAGAACAATTCTGCGCCAAAAAAAAACTAATAATGGACATATAAAGCTCTACGTATTTCCATTTTCAATTCGGCCAGCATTACTTCAATATATTATAAATATTTGTATGTGCACACGTAAGGGTGAATGCATTTATTTAGTAACTTGATATGAGCGAATATTTGGAGCTTGCTAAACAAATATCATGCAAAGGTGTTAAATTTTTCCTGTCACCACTGTACCATAGAAACAATAGTTATTTAATTTGAGTGTTTCGCTTGTAGTAAAAATTTAATTTATTATAAAATTTAATTATTAATAAACAACAGGTACCATTTCTACACTCACTCTTTGATTTAATCATTTTTTTTTGTTTTAAGTTTGTTCTTCTTTTGTTGTTATATTTATAAGTTCAGCATTAGTTGTAGCAAATTCTTGTTTATATAGTTCCCATTGGATCCCAAAAAAAACACGTGCACACAACAACCATGTGCAAAACACGTGCACACAACAGACACGCATAAAAAAAAATAAAATAGAAAAAAACTATAAAGCTTACTCACCTCATAATCTGCTCCCCCTCTCCAGCTCCTTCCGTTAGTCGGTCCCCATTAAAATTCTAACATTTAATGACAACTGCAACTCAATTGATGGCACCAAACAAATAGATGTTAAATCCAGCCACAGTCAATATATAATAACGTTAAGGTGTTTGATGAACTACTCGTACTAATTGATGTTGTGGACCTTTAAGTAACCAGTCCGATTTTCAGATGTTACAGATGTTTAAAAAAAATTGGAGGTATATATATATATATATATATATATATATATATATATATATATATATATATATATATATATATATATATATATATATATATATATATGTATATATATATATATATATATATATATATATATATATATATATATATATATATATATATATATATATATATATATATGCCAATTCCTCAAGTAGAATAGTGAGGCTGTGATGAAAATAATCGTAATAATCGACGATAGACACAGCCAACGGTTATTCCTGATGTTAGCAAATAGTATCCCCAAATTCAAAAGAGATCACGGTGGTTCTGCTGTTGTATTACTAATAAACGAAAATGTCTCAACCCCAATCGAACGATATGATCACCAGGCCAGGATAGAAGCTATGGTATACAACAGACATTCACATCACAAAATCACTGGATCAAAAATAGCAATCGAACAAGCACAATGCAAACACTTAAGTTCTTTTTCTTTTATTTTTACAGTTATATTTCTAGTTTCTCTATTTAAATTTTTAATTTTATAATTCTAGTTTCTCTATTTAAATTTTTAATTTGTATTTCTAGATTCTCGATTAAAACTGTTAATTTTATATTTTTAGTTTCTCTAATTAAATTTTTTGTTATAATTCTAGTTTCTCTATTTAAATTTTTAATTTATATTTCTAGATTCTCCATTTAAATTTTTTTTTTTTAGGTTTTCACTCTACTATTAGTTCTGGAGCTTACCTAGTCTTATTCAACTATCAGGCAACCAAATTTTACTTATTAGCTTATAAATTAGTTCTTATTAAAATTTGAAATTCACAGCCCGGAAAAAACACAAAACAAAAAAATAATGGCTGAATGATCTAATGTTCGAGAAGCGAACAGAAATCCTAATTTGTTGAATGTTTAATTGATTTACTCGATAGTTCGACCATTCTAAGTACATTCACAAAATTACATATAGAATATTTTCTTCTGTACGGTTAACAAATACTATCACATAAGTTACTTTAATTTAGCCTTTTTCTATTTTTTTATGATTGAGTAAGTTATCTATATCAGGTACGTAGGCTGGCGCTCCGGAATTTCATCAAAAGAAAATTCATTCCACTACCCGTACAATTTTTCGTCTTGCCAATATACGTTTTATCTTTGTGTTGGGTTTTACCATTAGGATATTCAGAGTACCTGACACATCACTCCCTTCTATTATAATTCACTGTACACTCAAGATGTTTACAGTGGGCTGAGAATATATCTGTAAATGGCTTAAGCATGAACCTTACAATTGTCTAAACATATATCTATAATTTGGCTAAGACAAGAACAGTTTTGTTATTCACGCACCATAGAAAGAAATTAATGACAAAAAAAATTGCACAATTGACACAGATAGTCTCGCACTTTTTGATTTTAATGTAATCACAAAATGTTACTAATCACACTGTATAAGATTTTTTTATCCAACTCACCAATTCAATATAAACACAGCGAGCCTCGATTTTCTCCTTGGTGTTTAACATTCATCAGTTCTGGCAATCCACCACAAAAATACCCAGCTTCTCCTTTTCCAGCATAAAATCCGCCAAATCGATAAACCAGCAAACCACACCCAGTCAGATATCAAATAACAAACCAATGATTTAAAAAAAAATGTATGGAATGAAACAATGATCGACGAAAATCACCATGGAAATAAAAAATATAAGAGACTAAGAGATTGAAAGATTGTACAGTCATTCCTTTTATAGCAATTCTTTAGTATCGAAAAATTCGAAAAAGTGTTTCTGATGCAAGGAAATTAATTTATATTATGTAAATAAATGTTAGGACCTTTTTTCGTTAAAACAAAACTGTTAGTTATTTTGTAATACATAGCCTTGTGAAATAATTTAACGAAATAAATTACTTCCAACACATTTGTAAGAAATATCAATGAATTAGAATGGATTAAACGTAAGTTTAATCGATTTTATGATGCTTATATACTACGAAACAACAACCCACAACAGTATTACAGTGAAATTCAGATCCATAACGGCAAGATAATTTGATAAAAATACCCATATAGGAAATCGAATGCATACGAATTGTAGGATAATAATTTTTCTATTGTGACGATTGGACAAATATGCACAGCTGTTTTGAGGCTTGAAAATTTCGTTGATCAAGTACGGTTAGTGTTTAGAGAATTCAAATTTTAGCAGTATGGTAAAGTAATGCGGGTGAAAACGCAGTATGAGTCAATGATAGGGGATTGCAAAAGAAATATTATTGTTAATTATTTTATGCGAATAACAAATTTATGTACGGAAACTATATGAAAACAAATGTCTATGGATTGTGAATGAATGAGAAACTACTATGACTGCGTATGGTAAGCAAAATTGTGAATTATGAGAAAACAGACATTGAATAATTCGAGAACTTTACCGCTCCACATTATCATGCTCCAGTCTACATTACATAATGTTTAGCACTTCTCAATATATTTGGTAGCTAAAAATAAGACTTTGTATATGGATGGAAAATCAAATCGAAAAAATTTGAGCCTCACCAAAATTTCAAATTTCTTGAACTTTTGACACACTACAGGGTAGCTCGAAATTTCTTAAGAAATTAAGAGACAAGGAAGATTTAAAGTAAAATTATTGTTGAACGAGTTAACCGATTTTAATAATTTTTTGCTTGAAAGGTACTAAGTAAGGCTTTATAAAAATATTACACTATAAAAAAAAATTTCACTTATATACATTTTTTTTAAATTTTATTTTTCAAATATGGCGATTTCAAAAGGTAAATTATTTCTGTATTTTATTTTTTCATGTTTTAAAGCTTTATTATTTACGCAAAATATACCAAAATTAAATATAAGCGTTTGGCTATTTGCACAAACCGATTTGCAAGTAGAACGGGGAAAAGAATATGTTTGAGGCTTGATGGATCTGATTTCATCCGAGTACTGCTGGTGACTATATTTATAGAAAACAATGAGCACGCTTTTGAATAGAGCAAAAAGAGCAAGAATGTTAACAAATGCAGTGCCTCAAAATTGATAACAATACTCCATACAGGGACGAACATTAGGTTTATAAATGTGAACCAAATGATACGGACTAAATTATTTATTTACATCTTTTGAAGAGGACGAGGTTTTATATGCTTGTTCCATTAAATGCTTGCTCCAGACAAGTCATTTAAATTTTTAAGCTCAATAAACGAATGATTCCACATGCGTCTATTTGTTCGCCACACATTCTAATTATCGCTAATTCAAATGCCATTGAGCAACTCAGTTTTCAGTCTGGAAACAATCGAGAGCAACAAACATGACCAAATTTCGGTTTCAAGCAAAATCTGCAAATTCTCATACCTCCCAATATCTCTCTGGAGAAGCATGCAGTGCTAGCAGGGATGGAGGTAGTAAACATTTTTACGGATGGTTCAAAACTCGAACGCACCTACAACTTTTTTTCTATAACATCAGAGCTAATCAGTTCTTATTCGTACACATCCAGCTTATGTTTCAAAGTTGTATCAAAATTCTGTCATGTGCAAAAAAAACTACAGTAAGGTAGCAGACAAACATTTTTAGTATATTCGAAGTTCGAATGCAGAACTTTTTTGAGTCTTGCCGAAAATTTAGGTACCAATTTCATTAAAATTAATAGCAGAGCTTAAAGTAATAGAAGTTTTAAACAACTCTCCAATACTTTGTTCAATTTCACTCAAACACTAACATTTCCTCACCATATAAATCTGCATCTTTTGCCAAAGCTTTATCCAAATTGATTCATTAATGAAGACTGTAGTTTTCTAACAGATAAATTTTTTTGTTTGAACAAAACAAGTGCAAAATTTTTTTACCTAAAAAAGGATGAAGATCAAACTAAAAATATATATACTAAGCTTCGGCTTGATGTTATTGAACTTAATAATAAACAGGTGCTCCAGAGGTCCTCATCAGTTTACCCAATATTGCTCAAAGACAAATAATTTTATTTACATTCAAATCTCCCACTCTTGTTAAAAAACATGAATACCTTCAAAAGCACAAACATTTTTATCAGTGGTGGAAGTACTACCATATGTAAGTGTTATACAGAACTCTGAACGAAAATTATAGCGAACTCTCAAATAATTATATTTTTGAGCTTGATTATATTTTTGATCTTAGACGAGGAAATAAAGCACTAAACCTAAGCAAATTGGCAGAGTAGGATGGATCGAGATGCGGTTTTTTGCATTCGATTCAGGAAGCCGTCAGGAAAGTTTGTGAACATAGCCACTTTTCGGCAAAAAACCTATGGAGTACCTAGGGGCCAATACGGGTTATATACACCTCATCTCCTTGAACTTTCCATAAATTCAGCTCGAAATTGATCGAAGCTCGTTACTTGGGGGTTTTTGGGGTCGCTGAACACGAATATGATGTCGGCGATGACCCTCGGAGTACCTAGGGCCCAGGGCGGGTATGTCTAACTCATCTCATGGAACTTTACATTAATTCAGCTAGACATTGATGGAAGCTCGTTACTGGGGAGGTTTTAGGGCTACTGAACACGAATATGATGTCTGCAATAACCTTCGGAGTACCTAGGCGCCAGAGCGGGTTATATACACCTCATCTCCTGGAACTTTCCATAAATATAGGTCGAAATTGATCGAAGCTCGTTACTCGGTCGTTTTTGGGGTCGCTGAACACGAATGTGATGTCAGCGATAACCCTCGGAGTACCTATGGTCCAAGGCGGTATGTCTAACTCATCTTCTGGAACTTTCCATAAATTCAGCTCAAAATTGATCGAAGCTCGTTATTTAGGGGTTTTTGGAGTCGCTGAACACGAATATGACGTCGGCGATGACCCGTGGGGTACCTAGGGCCCAGGGCGGGTATGTCTCACTCATCTCCTGGAACTTTCCAAAAATTCAGATCGAAATTGGTCGAAGCTCGTTACTCGGGGGTTTTTGGGGCCGCTGAACACGAATATGATGTCTGCGATGACCTTCGGAGTACCTAGGGACCAGGGCGGGTTATAGACACCTCATCTCCTGGAACTTTCCATAAATACAGCTCGAAATTGATCGACGCTCGTTACTCGGAGTTTTTGGGGTCGCGCTGAAGACGAATATGATGTCGGCGATGACCCTCTGAGTACCTAGGGTCCAGGGCGGGTATGTCTAACTCATCACCTGGAACTTTCCATTAATAAAATAAAATAATATAATAAAAAAATAAAATAATCGATTAAATAAAATAATCGAGTTTTAATTATGGAAATGTTCAGGATATGAGTTAAATATACCCGCCCTGCAACCCAGGTAATCCGAGGGTCATCGCCGACATGATATTCGTGTTCAGTGACCCTAAAAACCGCCGATTAACGAGCTTCGATCAATTTCGAGCTGTATTTATGAAAAGTTCCAGGAGATGAGGTGTATATAGCCCGCCCTGGCCCCTAGATACTCCGACGGTCATCGCAGACATCATATTCGTGTTTAGCGGCCCCAAACCCCTCCAGTAACGAGCTTCGATAAAGTTCGAGCTAAATTTATGGAAAGTTCCAGGAGATGGGTTAGACATACCCGCCCTGGGCCCTAGGTACTCCACGGGTCATTGCCGACATCATATTTGTGTTAAGCGACCCCCAAAAACCCTCAAGTAACGAGCTTCGATCAATTTCGAGTTGAACTAATGGAAAGTTCCAGGAGATGAGTTAGACATATCCGCCCTGGGCCCTAGGTACTCCGAGGGTCATCGACAACATCATATTTGTGTTCAGCGACCCCAAAACCCACCGAGTAACGAGCTTCGATCAATTTCGAGCTGTACGTATGAAAAGTTCCAGGAGATGAGGTGTATATAACTCGCCCTGGCCCCTAGGTACTCCGAAGGTCATCGCAGACATCATATTCGTGTTCAGCGGCCCCAAAAACCCCCAGTAACGAGCTTCGATCAATTTCTAGCTGAATTAGTGTAAAGGTCCAGGAGATGAGTTAGACATACCCTCCCATGGCTCTAGGAACTCCGAGGGTCATCGCCGACATCATATTCGTGTTCAACGACCCCAAAAACCCCCAAGTAACGAGCTTCGATCAATTTCGAGCTGAATTAATGGAAAGTTCAAGGAGATGAGGTGTCTATTACCCGCCCTGGACCCTAGGTACTTCAGAAGTTTTTTGCCGAAAAGTGGCTATGTTCACAAACTTTCCTGACGGCTTCCTGAATCGAATGCAAAAAACCGCATATCGATCCATCTTACTCTGCCAATTTGCTTAGGTTTGGCCTATTTTTGTGCTTTATTTCCTCGCCTATCTGGGGCGAGAATTTAAATGAAATAAAAAGATTTTTTTCGTAAAACATAAAATACACATTTTTATACACACATATATTTAAAAGCATTTAAATGCATGGTCTTAGAAATGAAACTAAAATGCTTTTGAGCTACCTTGGTTACTATGCTAGATCTTTAACTTCTATTGTTGTTTCATCGAAGCGAATGCCGCAAAGTTCTGCAAAATCCCTTCATTTGTTAAAAATAATTTTAAATTTAGTATCATCTCTGCATTGTTTAAGCATCAAGAAAGTAGTTTGTCATTACCGCCAGCCAGCGAGTTTCACTGTATCCAATAAGTTGGTTATGTTCGACATTATTTTTGTCGCAGAACTCCTTCAACGTCTCTAGTAAAGACAGTAAAATATCCAAATTTTTTTAACCCTGCCATTTAAATCAGCAGCACTTCTTATTGCATTATTTAGAATATGGGCTGCGAATCCAATACCCAATACATTCTGGTTCAAATTCGAGCTTAGCTTGCTTTTAAATTTTTACTTCTTGACGTGACACCACTAAAATTGGTATTCGAGTTATCAGCGCATATTGCAACTAACTTTTTGTCAATGTTAAATAACAAAAAGAGAACAAAATAACAACAAAACATGTTCAAGCTACTGGAGCTGACGGCTTATAGCAACGCTTTTTTATGTTTATCTGTATCTATATGTCTTTTAATTCATAATGTCCCCTGTTAGTTTGCAAATTCACTCCGACTGGTAATACAATAAACCTTTGCGTCGTTATATTTTGATTTTTTTATAAAAGGATAGTCCAGTTCAATATCGTATGAGAATTTACGTAAACGTTTTCTATCCATCTTGATTTGCATGAGAACTTTTTAAATATAATTTTAAAAATTAGCAAAAATTTACCTTTTATAGTAGCTTAAAACTTTTGTTACACAAGTAAAGACTGCAAAACAATTGAAACAATTTATTTTAATTTTACTAAATAATTAATATCTGTTCTGTATTCTGTAAGTATAAGAGGTATACAGTATACCTCTCGTTCTATCTTTTGCAAATATATACCATTTATCAAGTTTTTATGCTCTCTACTTTGTTTGTTCTTTATTGAGAAAAAAAAAATATAAATTAGAAAATAATAATTTTACTTTTGAGCTACCTATTTAAAGTGTGTTTTAAACAGAGTTTGAAACGCTATACTTATATCACTCCTTTACTTTGTTCTTTCAGAGTGCGTAGCTTAAAAAAAATAACACTCCCACATACAGGAGTGAAAATAATAAAATATCATTCTTGATATTAAATTAAAATAAATATTTTCTTTCAAATACTCAAAACTTTTATTTTTGCTTCAAATTTGATGCTTTCCAACGTAAAATGCTTTGAATGATTCGTTCAATTATTCATGTATTGCTAGAAATATGAATATAAAGGATGACGTAGAGGGACTATTCATAAATCGAATAAAAGAACAGGAAAATGTAATCTGCTCCAAAGGAGTAAAATCATTTTTTTTTACATTTTAATTTTTGAATATTATTTCAAAGGATTAAAATGAGTGCTCGAATAAAGTAAAACTCTAGTTTGAAAATTTAAATGTTTATGAATTTATACGGAAAACTGCGACTTTTTAAGTAACATATTTTGTATTTTATTTTTCATAATATACTTTCGATCTCTCGTATATACACCGGGGAGATGTTTCTATAAACAAAGAAACCTTTTCGTTGAGATAGATCTGTTAGACATCAAAAGATATTCGCAAAACAAAATGTAAATTATTGAAGTGAAAAAAACTGAGTCTAGTATTTCTAAGAAAATTATAGTTAAAACACTATTTAGTAAAAAAAATATTGCACTAGTTTGTTCTCTCAATATAGATAAATCAACATATACATAACATTATACAAATTGCAAGAAAAAACAGTGAAGCCATTGCTTTGACTAAGATATTGCGCAAACTGTACGTAGGTAGATACAAGGCTTATTTTATTGTTTCGATAATGCGGGCAAATGTGGTGGAAATATTTGTTTCGTGGTATGCTTCGTGGGACAACGCAATCAAATGTGGGACATTTCCACGCAGCGTGGGACGTCTGGTCAGTTTACTACCTATAAACGTGCGTAAATTTTTCATTTGATTCAAAATTGTACAATTATTGCGAGCTTCCTTTAAATCTATAATAAAAACCTACCACAAAAAAATAATAGTTTCTCCCTCCCTGTGACTGTATAAAAAAATGAACAAAGATTGACGTTTAGGATACGTTTTGGATTTTATTATAACCAACCAAACATATAACTTTTGTTATTTTATGAATTAAAAATTATAGTCCATATAGCGAAAAGAATTTGTCAGCAAGTTTTCATAACATACTTTGAAAATATTTACATAACTTAAATATTGGTTTGTGTCGTTAGAAAATATTGCTTGTCTATTATAAAACATTCACTATTATAAAATCACTGGAAATAACACAAAAAATTTAAATTACTCCCGTAATTATTTTCATTCATTTTATAAAAATTAGCACAACTATCAAGAAAACCGATATGTTATAGGATTTTACAATTAGAAATGTTTTTAATTTATTGTTTTTAAAAAAGTCTTGCAAAGTTTGTACAATATGATATAGATAACAAAACAGGGCCAAACAGTCAGGGTTCTCCAAATAAGTGGGATATAATTAGGTTGTGTTCTCCTGCATGTACTTACTTTTTAGTTTATATAAATTACCAATGACCAATGACAGTTGAAATTTGAATGTTAAATACTGCACTATGAACTCTCGAGGAACCATATACTAATGAAATATTTTGTAAGACACGAATATCTTATAAACAAAACACTATCGTACGATAGAATTTTGTTAAAATTCGCAGCCACGGCGTTTTTGGAAGAACGATCGTGTTCTGTTTATAAAACTGATTTCATCAGAAGATTAGATGCAATACGACCGCCTTTCGTATCGGCGGCGCTCTAGTCTATACAAAGAACGATAACGTATGAATATTGTGGTGAACCGTACTTTAGTCGGGCCAAAATAATATGTAACGTAATAATTATATTATCGGGGGTAATACCATGAGTGCTTAAAAATTACCGATAATTTTCATGAAAGCTTGTTATTTATAATTCCACGAGATCGAAGAACGAGTGGAATTAGTATAACAAGCTTGAATGAAAATTATCTGGTTAATTTTTATGCACGAGCGGTATTTAGGGAGAATATTTCTAGAATGAAATATATATAAAAATTTTTTTTTGTCATACAATTTTCAATTTCATGTAACATAATTAAAACTGTAACTGAAATCCAATAACAATTTTTTTTTTATTTTATAAAAAAACTTAACAAATAGCAACAAACAATTGAAAAATATTAACTAATTATTGATTGAATAATAAAAATTGCAATTATTGTAATTGTTAATTACATTTTGATTTTGTGATTACATGGAACTGCTGCTGCTCGTCATAGAAGAAGTTGGAGTCTGAGGAGTCTGCTGAAGTTCCGTTCCGCGTTTCCTCATTTTCTCGATGATAGTTCTGTGGTGGTCTTCATCCATTTGTAAATAGCTGGATATGGATTTTGCATTGGAATGACCCGTGATTTGTATCAAGTTTTGTTCTGAAACTCCGCTTTTGGCCAGTTTTGATACAGCAGTAGCCCTAAGTGAATGATTTGTAATTTTTTTGGTAATGTTGAGCCCTGTTTTTTTTGCTTGCCTCTTTGTCCAAGCCGATATCTCATTAACCCCTACGGGGCTATTTTTAAACCAATTTCCGGATGTTTTCCAATATGGATTTTGAGTTAAAAATAGTCGGGTGTTGGTGACATTTTTTCTTTTTTCTTTGAGCTTTAAAAACATTCTGACGGGGCAAATTTTAGGATCTCTGTCATTTTTCACCAGCCACTTTGAATCGGCTAGTTTTCGGCTACCCCCTTGCGTAGTTTTTGAAAATACAGGGTTATATTCGATCCTACCTGTTTTCTCTCCACTATTGTCGGTTTCTTCTTTAAAAAATGTTGTATCGGCTCTTGCGCCCTATCCACCTCTCCAAGCAAGTTCGTAAGACAACAAAAAAAATACTTTTTTTTGGATACCTTCTGGGGTTTGTTCATCGCAAGTTTGGATAAGTTTTTCAAACTCATTATAGGTCAAGAAATTTGCTGATTCCTTACGCTTACCATCCATACCCTGTAATTCTTTTCTTTTTGTATCTCTTGCGTCTCGGGCCACTTTAAATTCAATTTGATGGAAGGGATTTATTTTAATATTGTACTCATTAAAGTACTTTTCCATTAGTAATTTCGCTGAAACATTCCAAAGGAGTTTTACTGTATGGTCTTTATATTCTTCGCCGTTTCTTTTCCTCATATTAAATGCCCAACATTTTAAAATTGACGCGAGCTCGGATGCCGAAGTATCACGGCCAAAAGTTTATTTTTTTTCGGCGCAAAATTCCATGAACTGCTTCCAAACACTCTTATTTGATTTGATTGTATTTTTTGGGGCCGTTTTTATAATTTCTTTGTCTATTTGTTCATTAAGTGCATGACCAAATCGGCTCATTTTGACTGTTTTAATAATAACAATACAAACAAACAGGTATCTACGATACAGTATTTCGAATAAAACTGTCTCGTCAAATAGGTTCGATTGTTTTGTGTTGGATATACAACGTTGTCTAGGCAACGTTTGTATATCCGCTGATATTTTTTTATTTTTAACGTTTCTTATGGGAAAATTTATACATGAGTGAAATATTCATAATAAAACCTTAATTAAATTTAAATTAAATTAGCGGTACTTTATGTACAATTATATTTTATATAAACAAAATTATATAATGCATGATGCTTGATTTGTTTATCTTATTAGTGTGTGTAAGCTAACATTAATTTGTTTATTTCAACACTTCTCCTCAAATGAAACATCTCTTATAATATCAATACAACAATTCTCTTTCTCTTATAATATCAATACAACTATTCAACAATATTGAAAAATGATTTTAAGTTACAACTGAAATTAAAATGAAAAACCTAATAATTTAACACAATTTAAATGTTTTTCTTTACAGAAAACTTTTGTGAGAATATCTGCTACCATTTCTCCACTAGGAGTATAATGTAATTCAATCAATTTGTTTTGTACCACATCTCTGATAAAGTGGTAACGTATATCAATATGTTTACTTCTTGAATGGATTTAAGGATTATTCGCCAACTGTTGAGCGCTGAGGTTGTCATTATATAAAATAGTTGGACTAAAAGTTATATCGCCAAAATCCAACTCTTCCAGGAATTTTCTGATATGAATAACTTCTTTACATGCTTGTGCCATTGCCATGTACTCAGCTTCGGTACTACTTAAAGCGACTGATGATTGTTTCTTCGATTCCCATGAGATCACACACGTTCCAATAAAGAATACGAAGCCTGTGTACGATTTTCTGTCAATTACGGCACCAGCCCAATCAGCATCTGCATAACCATAAAACGAATTTGACGACTTAGAATAAACCAATTTAGCATCCACTGTTTTGTATAAGTAGCGAAATACATGTTTAAGTGCTGCCATATGCTCAAAATGCGCTTCATTATTAAATTGTGCCAATTGACAGACAGAATTCATTATGTCGGGTCTTGAAGTTATAGTCAAATACATCAAGAAGCCAATCGCGGACTGATATTCATTAGCATTTATCTTCTTGCAATTTGCACCATCACATTTGCCAAATTTAGTTCCTGGATCTAATGGAGTGTTACAGCCCCTGCAGTCTACCATGTTGAATCTCTGCAACAAATTAGAAATAAACTGTTTTTGATATAAACAAACCTCGATCACCAACGCGATCAACTTGGATACCCAAATAATTTTTAACCTGGTCTTTGTCCACTGAATCAAATTCTTGAAAAATTTTGGACTTTATCTTATCCATACTTCTCTCATTGGAACACATTAGAAGTAAGTCATCAACATACACTGTGATTATGTTTATTTCACCATTTGTGTTCATTTTATAAACACAATTATCACCATTGCATCTTGAAAATCCAATATTTAAAAGCACATCATTATGCCGCTCATTCCATTCTCGACCAGATTGTTTCAAGCCATACAGCGACTTTTCCAACTTTAGTACTTTATCTCTATTATTCTCATCAATAAAACCTTCTGGTTGA
This sequence comes from Diogma glabrata, assembly GCA_963693315.1. Classification (NCBI taxonomy): domain Eukaryota; kingdom Metazoa; phylum Arthropoda; class Insecta; order Diptera; family Cylindrotomidae; genus Diogma; species Diogma glabrata. The sequence continues at coordinate 391,789,798 of OY856187.1, forward strand.
ACCATGTACACCTCATCTGACAGATCTATTTAAATATGCCGCCGTAACATCAATATGATGAACTAACAATTCATATTGCACAGCCAACGCAAGGATCATTCTAATTGTAGAATATCTTGCAACAGGAGAAAACGTTTCATAGTAATCAACACCATACTTTTGATTACAACCTTTGGCGACTAATCGCGATTTATATTGATCGATGTTTCCGTTAATATCCCTTTTTATATTAAATACCCATCTGCAACCGATGGCCTTTTTACCAGATGGAAGATCTACCACTTTCCAAGTGTTGTTCTTCACCAATGAGTCAAACTCTTTTTGCATAGATTTTCTCCACAAATCTCCATCATTTCTTGACAACGCTTCATTCAGACTAACTGGATTTGTATATATTTTGTCAAATATGACATTCAGTTTATAATTGGTGAGTTGTTTTCCACTTCGCAACATTCTTGGTTCGTCATGACTAACATGTTGAGTAATGTTTTCTTCTTTCAGACCACAGATATCGGTATGAATTAAATCTAAAATCTGCTTACTGCGAGAACTGGAATCAGAAAAAGGTTTAACATGGATTTTACCTTTTGCACATACAGTGCAATCTAAATTTCCATTCATATGGTTTACATTCAAACCAGTAACCATTTGATTTCGAAGCATTAAATTCAAACTGTTTTTATTTATGTGACCAAATTTTTCATGCCATTTAAAAAACAAATCATTTCCAACTAATGGCACAATTTTTTTTAAAAATTACAGAATAGTTATGTTCAACAATTTTATTCACTGATATAAAATTAGATTCAAGATCTGGCACATATAAAACATTTTTTAAATTAATGTTTGAATACTTCGTCTTTAAAATCACTGTTCCACTAGCAGTTGAGCATAAATGCGTTGTAGCCCCACTATCTGAACACCAACTAAATTTACTTAATTGCTTATTATCAATTATACAGAAAGAAGAATTTACTTTGTCCTTATTTTTATTGTTTGCACTTTTTGCACATTTCGATGCAAAATGACCTCTAATACCACATAAATACAATTTACCATTAAACTTGGACTTACTGTTATTATCAAACCGAACGGATTTTGATGAAAATTCATTGACACCTCTTCGAAAAAATCGAAATTTTAAAAATCGATTTAAACAATTAAATTGTTTATAATAATATGAATTTGTTAATATTTTTTATAAAAAATATTTTTTCCTCAAAGTTCAATTTTTCAGCTACAAAAAAGTAGTCGGTGAAAATTTTGTAGCTCTTATAGATTCGGAACTACGAATTTTTGAAAATTAGTCTTCAAGCCAAAAATCACAAAATTCACGAAATTTAGAACAGCTCTATTTTCCAAAAAAAAAAAAAAATCCTCGAACACGTATATCTTTTTTTTCGACATAGAATCCGCAAAAAAAATTTCAGCCAAATCAAAAATGGGTCGGTCAGAAAGGTGTTCGGTTTGTAAAAGAATTACCCTTATATGGAAAATTACCGGAGCCACTGTCCTTGTTTGACCTTCTATTTTACATCTAGTTCCGTTAATTTTTCAGCTACTTCATGAAACACATTTATGTGACTTGCCATTGACTGACCTTCTATTAATTTAAGTTGTATAAGTTGTTTAAAAAGACTTACTTTTCTTGCAGGACTAACTTGTTCATAAATTTCTGTTAATTTATTCCACGCGTCTTTAGAAGTAACGCAATTTTTAACATGAAGAATCTCTGACGGTTTAGCAGATAACACCATTGCTGCCAATGCCTTCTGGTCCTGTGTTTTCCATACTGCATTAGCTTCTGCTGCTTCAGGCTGTATTGTTGCACCACTAACATAAGACCACAGATCACAATGTATTAATATGTTTTTCATTTGGACGCTCCAAACTGAAAAATTATCTCCATTTAATTTCTCTATACTGTACAAAAAATTCATTCTTTGTTTTTTATTAATCACAATAAAAAAATTCACTAAGGCACACAAATAATTTTAACTTTGTTTAAACTTGGGTCTTGTAATTTTGTTTAAACTTGGGTCTGGGCCCATAACCTATTGGAATTTGATAAATAAAACACTTAAGACTTCAATAAATTTAAATGTTTATTTGATAGTAGCCAATAAGTAGGCTAGCTGTCAAGACACAGCCGCTCTATTTTTGCAAAATACAAATTTAAAATAAATTATTAATTTTCTTTTTTATTTTATTACATTTTTTAATTTAGGGTAAATAAATTTAATAATTGATAATTTTTGTCTTTTTTATTTTTAGGTAAAAGATAAGAAAATTAAAGAATTTTAGTTTTAAGGAAACTACATTTTCGAAATAACGAATGAGACGGTTTTCAAATTTGAAAACTTATTGAAAACACAAATTGATAATTATTATAAACGGATAAACATTTTGGATAAGATAAGCATTAGACCTCTGCACAAACACATTCATTTTAAAATCAAAATACTCTTTCTGTAAAGTGTCAAAACATAGTTGCCTTGTTTTAAATGTTTGACAGTATATAACACTAAAAACTTTTACCATAACATCCAAAACATTATACACAAATAAAGTGTGAAATATAAGAAAAAGTAAAACAGAACGTTATACCTGTAAAACGTGTGCATGTATAATAATTTAACATTGCACACTTTATGAAGCAAAGAAAACACGATGTTTTTTGAGGATGTTATTTTTTATAAAAGGTTTTTTTTCAAAGGTTACTTGTTCAACATATTTTTATTTCAAAATTTATGCAAATTTATAATTTTAATTTAGAATACACTTTTTTTTTTAAATGCCTTACTTGCCTATTTTGGACTTAATGTGGGTGGCAATCTCGGCTAGCGCCTCGATTTGCAAACTCCACATGTGTCCAAAATCTTAAGCTTTACGTCCTTGCATCATAATGTACTATAATGTTTATAACATATTTTAATAAAGCTAAGGAAAATTTTGTTTAATTTCTACGTGTTGCATGGAATAAAATAGTAATATGAAATGAGCTGTTTTCTATTTTGTTTGCTGAATACCCATGTTAGTGTTTATCCCATTTACCTAATATCCATTTAAATGTATTGTTCATGTCATAAAGAGAAAGAAAGGGTATTGCAAAAACAAAATGCTTACGGCACTCTCACTATCACTTTTGTTGATCTGGAAAAGAAATGGTTACGGAAAATTTATATTATAAACTGCATTTTAGATAAGTTTGTAAATGAGTACGGCTGTGAAATAGTTTCAAAGGTTTTAAGTCATAAAATATAGAGCGCTAAACGACCGTTTGAACCTAAGTAGATTTATAAAATTAATAAATCTTACTTCTATCACCTTAAAATATAGATCCTTGAGAATAAATGCTTGTGGTAACAATAGTGATGATGTAAGGTTACTCAAAGAAGATGATGATGGTTTAATAGATTTTGAAGATGAAGACGCCGCAGAACAAGTAGAATATAACAACAACTTTTACGACGACGGAAACATATTATTTGAAAACGATAAAATAGCAGAATCTCGAGTTATGTCTTTGTGCACTTTGTGCACTTAACTAAAATTTTATCACCTACTAACTGCAGCAATAAAATAAATTGATTTTTGAAATTGCATTAATACTGCACTCGATTAGGCTCTGAAAAAATTAATGATAAAGATATAGAAATATTTTTAAAAAATTAGATTATTATCGAACCGCTTATAGCTAGCAGTACAAAAACTGAGTAAAGAAAGGGCTACCGGTATAACAGCTTAAGGTGCTTTTTACTTTGTACAAAAAAAAATTAAACCAGATTAATACTTTTTCCCATGAACTGTATTAAAATTTGAACAACGATGTTAATAGACGAAGGCAAAAGGATATCATAGCATTATTGTTATATTTGCATCATGGTATTTCTCCAATTAGTTTTTAAACTATAGAAGAAAAACGTGTTCTAGACCGAGTTGTGAAAACTTGACCATTTTTGATTTTCCTGAAACTTGGCATATTAATAGTATGGACAAAATAAAAAATACAATTTTTTTAAAGTGCATAGTTTGAGCATAGGGGGACCCTAAAATGCATGCAAATGAAAATTCTGCCAATCCGATAAAAATTTAAAATTAAATTGCTCAAGAACGGCTATACCGATTTCAGCAAACTTTTTTTGGTTTGATAGATGACTAATTAGCCGTTTGGAAAAAAATTAGTTAATTGTTTTTGTAATTAATTTTTAAATGAAAATATTAAAAAAACTTTTTTAAAGATAACGCTAGGGTCGAATATCAATTGGAATTTACTTAATTTTTTTTCTGAAAATAGTTCTATCTTTACTCTGAAATATATTAAATTTACAAAGAGGAATTTTTGTTCTTGAGATATTTTTTTTTAAAGATTTTTAGTACGACTAAAATTCTAATATTTCATCATTTTTTTCAAACAATTTCCATAAACAAAAAATGCTAAATTCAATTAAAGTTTTAATTTTTTTTTTTAAATATAGTTCTATCCTTACTTTAAAATACATCAAATTTACAAAGAGGCGTTAATTCGTGTTCTTGAGATGTTTAATTTTAAAAATTTTTAGTCCGTCTAAAATTCTAATTGTTCATTATTTTTACGAACAATTTTTATCAACAAAAAATTTTAATCACTGAAGTTCGAAAAAGTGATGAAAAATTCTAATTTTAGTTGGACCAAAAATCTTTAAAATTAAATATCTCAAGAACACGAACTAACCCCTCTTTGTTTTAAAGTAAGGAAAGATAGAACTACATTAAAAAAAAAAGTAAAAACTTAATTGAATTTAACATTTTTTGTTAATGGAAGAAAAAATGAGTTTGAAAAAATGATGAAAAATTAGAATTTTAGTCGTACTAAAAATCTTTAAAATAAATATCTCAAAAACAAAAATTAAAGGCCTCTTTGTAAATTTGATGTATTTTAGAATAAGGATAGAACTATTTTCAGGAAAAAAATTAATTAAATTGCAATTGATATTCGACCCTAGCGCCATCTTTAAAAAAGTTTTTTAATATTTTCATTTAAAAATTAATTACAAAAACAATTATTTTTTTTAACTATTTTTTTTTTCAAACGGCTAACTGAAAGTAATAATCTATAAAACCAAAAAAAGTTTGCTGAAATCAGTATAGCCGTTCTTGAGCAATTTAATTTCAAAGTTACATCGGATTGGAAAAATTTTCATTTTTCATGCATGTTGGGTTGCCCCCTATGCTCAAGCTATGCACTTTAAAAAAAAGTAGGGTCTGCGTCGGACCAGACGGTGGAAGTTATACTTCTTTGGCCATTCAATCATACACACTTAAAAAGTCCATGATTAAGTTGTGTCACTTAACTAAATTACGCCGCCATCTGAAAGATGGTTTATGAACCACATTTAACATTCAATTCGCAATTAAAATATATTAAAACTTTCAATTGAGATAAAAACTATCCTATCGATTATATAATAAGCATAATAATATATAAAATATTATTCTTAAATCGCTTAAAAAAGAAACAAAAATTCCCAAAATTTCCCATACAAAGTTGTATGAAAAATTTAACCCATTTAGGTATTTGTTTTACGGACAGAAGAAAATAATATGTTTTATATAATATGCTTAATATATAGTCAGTAATAGTTCATAAAGAAATTTAAATTATTTTTTTGTAGTAAAATGAGAAATTTCATAGATAATTTGTAAAATTATTCAAGTTGTGTTTTGTATCAAATCCCATATCATTTTTTTGGAATTTATTCTCCTTTCCCCCTTTTGCAGTGCCATTGCGGCCGTGGCCCATTTCTCAAAAATGCCGATGAAATTGAAATTTTGACGTTTCTCGCTGAAATATTTTATTTTGTTTTGCTTTATTTTCTTCTACAAAAATTTAATTACGAAAAAATAATTATTGAAAAACTAATATTATTTGAATTTCAACACAATCTGTCAAAATTCACTCAAGTACGATAGCAGAGTAAATTGAAATTTTTTAGTCGATTTGCAGATTCAATTTCAATTTCATCGAGAAATGGGCCACAGCCTATATGGGCCCTACACTGATGATTAAAAAGTCGATAAAGCTGGTTTGACAGTAAACTAATTAATTCACGCCGCCATCTGAAAGTTTGCTGGTTCATAAGCACATATTTAACATTTAATTCGCAATTAAAAAATATTAAGGCTTTTAATCGAGATAAAAACTATCCTATCTCTCAAGTTGGACCATTATACACATTACACACACTTTACAAAATTTTTACGGATAATCGTCGATTTTTCTTAGTTTTCTTAGTCAAAAACAATTTGAACTTTATGTTTTTGGTGATAAAGACGAGACTTCTAAATCTATTATAAAAAAAAGCGTGACACGGTTTCTAGACCAACAAAATGTGTACAACGAGCGTTAAAGAAGAATAACTTCAAAAATTGTAAAATAAGTTGTACTTTATTTTGTTCTACTACTAATATGCCAAGTTTCAGAAAAATCAAAACTGGTTGATCAATCACTTCGATTTATGAACTATGGAGACAAATAGTCCAGTAAATAAAGGTCGAAAAATATCAAAAGCTCGCAAAAATCCTGTCACGGACGGGACCTGGCGGAAATTGTTGGTCTTACCGAGTACTTTGACGTGAGAAAAATTACCTTGGGGTTCCGACCCTGTGAGCCTGGAAAATAGCCCTCAAAGTGTCAGAAGTAGTTTCCGGGCCATATCTCCGAAAATATGGCAGTTAGGGCATTCTTGTTTAGCCAGAAATGAAGGTGAGCTAATTATCTACAGAAATGGTCCTATTCATTTTTTTCGCAACATTGATACTTTTTGCACAAACGGGTAGTGAAAAATTGTCAAATTTGAGACCATGAAAAACCGCCAGATTCTCATCAAATTTGAGAACTGAGGGCTTGGAAATACCCACAGCTCCATGTTTTGGCCTGAAAAATTTGACCTGCAAATGACAATCGCTTTCTCGTTGTATTTGCGAAATTATCGCGGCCATATAGGAGCATAGGAAGGATCAGTCACACACAAATTTAAATTATACATGTACTAATTTGTTATGTCGCTGTAAATGCGTTATATGTTGTCGATTTCTAATTTAATAATTTATAATAAATGACGTTTTTATTCGCCTACATATTAAAGTGTTACTTTATTACTGTGATTTACGGCCTAAAAGTGTCACTTTTTAACTATTTATTTTGTTGTCATAGCTACGTCCAAAAAAGTAAAAAGCATTTGCATTTGTTTAAATTCTATGAAAAATAAAATTTTTTATCAAAGCAACCCTTAAATTCAAAATTTCATTATCCAATTAAAATAGTTGTTATCATTTGTTGTCATAGCTACACAATAATTTGAAAAAAATAATTAATATTTTGTCAAAGGTTACTTGTTCCACATATTTTTATTTTAAAATTTATGAAAATTTATAATTTTAATTTAGAGTAAACAAATTTTCTTAAAATATTTTGCTTGCGGCGAATAAAAAATAGTATATGATGCACGGACGTAAGCTATTTTGGACTTAATGTGGGTGCAAATCTCGGCTAGCGCCTCGACTCCACATCCGTCCAAAATCTTTAGCTTTACGTCCTAGCATCATAATGTACTATTGTTGACGATTAATACAATAACAATATAAGTCCACGAGGGACGCGTGAAGCCAGTGTGTGTGTGCCATGTGTGCGCGGATCGATATTATACACGTAATATACGCGCCGCCACGTGAAGCAGAAAAAAAGAGGAAATTATCATAAATAATTTCAGAGAATCTTTTTCAATTTTTTTTTTTTGTGGATTAAAAACAATGACATTATTTATATCAATGGAAAGCTGAGAACCTCAGCTTTACTTTTATATAAGTAACAATACCCAAAACATTCCTCGGAAAGAAAAAAAAGTTTCTGAAAAATTTGGCCAGTTTTTTTCCCGTGTGGGCGTAAAATCAACTTTTAAAGAGCCCTGGAAATTTCTAAACAATTTGAAAAATACGATCGGAAACTAGACATTCTAAGCTACAAATTGGTGTAACTTATAAGGCACTTTAATAGTCAATAAATCTTTTATTAATGATTTTCCGCGGACTTTCCGAAACTCCATGAAAGTCCTCAAAATGGAAATTAATAAATTCCCATTTGTTTAAAAGTGCGAGAAAGCCACTGTCGCAAACTTTCTGAGATGTTTCAAGACCCCCACAGGTACAATAATCAAGAAAGAAACATATAAAAACACAATTTTTAAAAAAATATGAATCAATTTAAAACAGCGTCAGAAAACCGGATAAAAAGAAACTTTGACCGCCGTTTGCACTCGCTTACAAACGTGATAACAGGAATTTTATCACAGGATGTGACAGGTACGGGTTTTCTCTTTCACATGAATTTTGAATCATCGAAAAATATTGAATTTTGACCGAGTTATCCGCTAATTTATCCGCCGCTCCTTAGTAAATACGTGTAAAGCGGCGTTCTGGCTCCATGATGAAGAGAAAAATGCAGGACAAGGTTCGAGTCCGTTATCTCGGAAACTATCGGGTTTACGATAAAAATGAATAGGACCATTTCTGTAGATAATTAGCTCACCTTCATTTCTAGCTAAACAGAAATACCCTAACTGCCATATTTCCGGAGATATGGCCCGGAAACTACTTCTGACACTTTGAGGGCCATTTTCCAGGCTCACAGGGTCGGAACCAGAAGGTAATTTTTCTCACGTCAAAGTACTCGGTAAGACCAACAATTTCCGCCAGGTCCCGTCCGCGACAGGATTTTTGCGACCTTTTAACCTTTATTTACTGGACTAAAATAGGGGTAAGCGAAACCAAATGTTGGATAATTCGTACGATTTACCGTTTACTATAAATCCTACTAGTCCCTGGGCCGACGCCGATTTCATGTTATGATTACCACATATTTTATACTTTGTTAGGCACCTGTCCTTGACGTGTCCGAAAACTTTTGTTCTGCCATTTTTCTCGAATCGGCCGTTTTTTCGTTTGGCAAGCTCCGCAAAAAGGCCGATTGCCCGCAATCTTGTAATTTTTTTTTAACTATGGGGGTTGTAAATTTGTTTGAGAACACGTGGGTAACCTTGTCCGACAAAAATTTGTCTGCTATTGTCTATAGTCTAGTCCGACAACTCAAACATACCAAACTTTCAGTTGTCGGACTCGACAATAGCAGACTCATTTTGGTCGAACAAGCTTACCCTCGTGTTCTAAAACAAATTAACAATTCCCATAGTTAAAAAAAAAATTTACAAGATTCCGGACAATCGGCATTTTTCGGAGCTTGCCAAACAAAAAACGGCCGATTCGAATAAAATGGTAGAACAAAAGTTTTCGAACTCGTCAAGGACAGGCCCCTCACGAAGTTTAAAATATGTGGTAATTATCACTTGAAATAGGCGCCGGTCCAGGCGCCAATACATCCATTCGCATGCCGTGGATGTATAGTCATCCACGGCATGCGAACGGATGTTTTCAGTAGCTCCTTCCACACTTAATGAATTAATGTTTGAAATTACTATTTTCTAAACACATTTATATATGTTTAACGTATTTTTAAGTTAAGTTGATTAAATATGTACAACTGGCCTGTTAAAAATTTGTTTTGTTTTAATTACCCAAATACCCGGGTACTTAATATTCGAGTATTTTACGACCCCTTATTGACAATATACTAAATGATAAGGTTCTTTAGACTTTTAATTATCGTGCGCAATATATTTCAAATTATGAAATAAAGTGTGCAGTATAACTATAATAACATTGCACACGAAAAATCGACATATTCATACAGAGCTCTAATGTAAAACAAAAACAGGATTTTGACAATATACTAAATTAAGGTTGCACTCTTTATTTTTAATTATAGTGTGCAATGTACACCCAACTCTTTTTTTAAACGGTAGATGCGTTCCTAAGAAATACGTTTAAAAAAAAATCGTTTAAAAAAATACATGAGACGTATGGTAAATTTGGGGATACGTTCCACGACATTTAAAAATCGTGTAACTTCAAAAATCTCACACAAAAATCCGTGCAAAAAAATTAAAAATAAACACTATATTACATATACATAAAACAAAAACAAGGAAACATTCGGCTGGAACAAAACAGGTTGTAGTGACTGAATTTTTTCTTTTAGTGCAATCGTTCCCGAAGTATCTTCAAAGGTTTCCTTTTTGATAGTTATGGTTTTTATACTGACGAATGACGATGTAAAGGTTTCTGCTCAAAACTTTACTGAAAAGGAAAGGAATCACAAAGTTACTTTAGTTTAATTGATCACAACTTCTGAATTTCTGAAACTATTCAATTTGACATCAATAAATTCGTTCCCTTTTCAATAATGAAATCCTAACAAAAATATTTGTTTTCGAAGGGCAAAATTGGCCAAACGTAGATTATTTAATATTTGGATTTATAATAAAAATCCTATAAATCGATTAAAATAGCTAAAGGCCAACAGAATATCAAAACAGATAAATTAAAAGGAAAAGAAAAGAAATTTAGAAAGGGAAAGTGGAAACCCCAGTGATTATGTGTTACAGACCTATTAAATCTTAAATTCTGGTACCAAACCTTCTACCCTTCCTATTATTGATGTTGGTTTAATTGATACTGATGCAGCAAGAAAAACCACATCCGTGGAACGCTTTGATTTGAACTCGACTGTTTTGAAAACTCCTGAAAAAAGCAAGTTTTCAGAATTTAATATGACAGAACCTCAATTCAAACCCGAAATTGTGGAAACACTATTAAAGAAGTCAAATATCAACAAAGCCTCCCGTCTGGGCAACATTTCCCCCATTATTCTAAAATTATTTTTCAAAGAACTTGCATCCAGTCTTACCAAAATTTTCTACAAATCCTATAAATCAGGCATTTTTCGTTCGTGCTGGAAGTTGAACAATGTCCAAAAAAGAAATCAAATGTGATATTTCAAATTATAGACTAAAATCCTTTCTCTCAGTTCAGTCTAAAATATATGAGGATTATAATAATACACACATATCAAAATTTTTAAAAGACATCTGTTTGATATTGCCAATACAAAATTAACAACCGATCTATTGAACTATGTAGCCCATCTTTGGAATAGCATATCTGAAAAAGGTGGTAAAACGTACTTTTCGTATTACACATCTCAAAAGCATTTCATTGAATCATGTGTGCCAATCTAAACAATAAGCTCGTTGCATATTAATATCACACCGCAGTCGTGCATTCTGATTCATAGCTTTCACCGACCGACCGATACTGATATTTCTTTCAGTATCTATAGATGGCTTTTCTTCTTCTTTTTTCTCTATTTTTAATTAACATCAACGAACTGTTGACAATCACCAGTAACCCAATAAATAGTTTTGCAGATGATAGTACACTGCACAAGTCATTCTTTCCTATGATCATTAAAATTGGCCAAATTTTTGTCACGCTGATTAACAATTTTTCTAGGTTTTCGTTTACATTGGCACGAGTCTCCATGAACTATCTTCATAAAGTATAAAATGCACGTACGAATAAATCCGGACCGGGGTAGGGGATAAATGTAAACGAGGAGTTAGAAAGAATTCCCGATCAACGTATCAAAAATTTGGTCTATTTTAATTACGGTTATACCAATCAGAAATTGGCGTTCTTTATCGGCCGATACCGATTAATTGCCTGCCGATTATTTGATGGAAATTGGTTAAACAAATCTGCGCAAAGCATTTTTGAATTAGACTATTAGTTAGAACGCAAGACTTTTCTTCACAAGTCGGTACAATCCAGCGAAATCGGGACGCTTTGCAATCATAGCTTAAAATGTTATGCGAACGTCGCTATTATTTATTTATTTTAGTATTAGCTCCGAAAAATGATTACTTTTAGAACTGTTTAGAGTCCGCAAAATTGTATTTTAGCGGCCTAGTACTTAAAGTCGTTATGCCAACACTTAAGCGGATTCAAAATTTGTTTTCATTTTATATTATAATTATTTTTAAATTATAATCACAATTGCATTGATAAGTTTTGTTCAAAACTCAAATTTTTAGGTACGCAAGAATACAAATTAAGCAATAAATTAGAAAAAACAATCTTAAGAGCTAATACAAAAAAACGATGTATGCAACACGTACGGCTTTAGCAGACTCATCTTCATATTACAGACTCGACTAGCGCTTCGTCCGGAAACATTACGATTCGTCCGCTAAAACCATGTTTTGCGTACTTGTTACATAAACTACTATTATCGTTCGGCAATATTTTAAATAAAAAATTTCTGTAACTGTTGAAAGCGGTGTTTTGCATTTTTCTGGCAACTATTTTCTTTTCGTTGTTAAAACAATCTGCCACTCTCGATTTATTTTTTACCCAATATCTAGGTTGACTGTAGCACATTTGAATTTGAATTTATGTATCTAGGAACGAATTTGTTGTCATTATTTCAAGCATGGTTACTCTGGTATGGCAATAATAAAAACTTACATATTTATAAGACAGAAGCCATGGATGGCAAACTTCGAGAATCGCACTGCCATTGTGAACCGTACGAGAAACTTTGCACCGAATACTTTAACACAAACCGAGATTTTATAATCCGAAAGGAACCATTTACAGAGGCAGGAAGTTTGGCAAAATTTAAAAAAAATTATATGTCGATGGCAGTAACTATAGTACTTCATTTAAAAACAGTATTATTTTAAATTAATTTGTATCAAAAAAATGCAGAAATACATAAACAGATTTCTCATATTTTTAAGCAACCCCCAATCTTATACTTATTTAAAAAGGTTTTCAAGTATGGCTGACTATGGTGTTTTATTATTTATAATTTGTGGTGTTTAAAATGCAAACAATTAAAAACGCATGTGTTCATAATCGGCCAATTAATCTGACAAAAAAACCGATATCGATTAATTAGCAAAATTGCCAATTACCGATTATCTTCTGATTAATCGGTGCAACCCTAATTTTAATTCTGCCAAAACACAGCCATTGATTTTTCCAGATCGAACAACAAGTTTTCAAACGATATTTCAATTAGTATTATATGTGACTAAGAAATAGACGAATGTGAAAGCATTCAGTTATTGGGTGTCTCAATTTCTAACGACTTACTCTGAAATGATCCTTTAATTGCGATGGCACAGGCAGAGGAATCTCAGGCCTCATCAAAAAATATCAAAAATTCACACCGCATCAATTACTCCATGGCTCTACAAACCATAGAGTTTGCGTGTCAGGACAAGTTCCGTCTCGTGCAACCTCCATTATTTTTTATTTATTATTTCTTAATCTATCTTTCTACCCCCATTTGTAACAACTATATTTGCCCCCATATAGAGCATTGTGGTTTTGGACCCTACTCAAAACAAGCTATACGAATTGAGGAAGATTAAAATTTAACATAAAATCTTGATTACCTACAACGCCATCGCACTGTTGCTGAACTTGTTGTTTTTAATAAATGTCGCCACCAGCAGTGCTCGGATGCAATCGAATTAATCTTACCTCTATCATATTCGTTTCCCCTATGCAAAAAATCAGGTTGTTGAGATCAGTCACTGTTATAGTGACAGAATGCATAGACGTTTCTTTGTCCTTTCACTCCTTTAAAGGTTTAAAAAACGTTTATCAACACCTCAGAATGCATGCTGTTGTGCGACCAAGCCTTAAAAAGAATTTATGTGTTTTTGCGACACATATTATAATGCCTATTACCAACACTTTTTATTAAAAAACAGTCACATCTCTGGCCAAAGATCGACCGTTTATCTTATCTAAAAAAAGTCACCAACACATATCTGGCCGTCTTCTGAAAATTGACCGTCTTCTGATTACACTATCAACAATAGATTAAACAACATTTTTTGGTATTCGTACAAGAATAAAATAATCGTGCAAAACGTATATTTTGTGAACCGTGTTAATTCAAAATCGTTTAAAAAAAGGCGTTTAAAAAAAAAGTTGGGTGTATTTGGTGAAACGTGTTATTTCAAAATCGTTTAAAAAAAGACCGTTTAAAAAAAGAGTTGGGTGTATTTCAAATTATGAAATAAAGTGTGCAGTATAACGATAATAACGTTGCACACGAAAAATCAAGACATTCATGCAGAGCTCTAATAAGCATTATAAAGAAAAATTAAGAAGTTTTTTCAGATAAGTTTTACTTTATTATAATATATTTTTTATTCGCCTATATATTAAAGTGTTACTTTATTACTGTGATTTGCGGCTTTAAAGTATCACTTTTCAACTATTTATTTTGTCGTCATAGCTACGTCCAAAAAAGTAAAACGCATTTGTATTTGTTTAAATTCTATGAAAAATAAATTTTTTTATCAAAGCAACCCGCAAATTCAAAATTTCATTATCCAATTAAAATAGTTGCTATCATTTGTTGTCATAGAATTTGGAAAAAATAATAAACATTTTTTCAAAGGTTACTTGTTCCACATTTTTTTATTTTAAAATTTTTGAAAATTTATAATTTTAATTTAGAATAAACAACTTTTCTTAAAATATTTTGCTTGCGGCGAATAAAAAATAGTATATGATGCACGGACGTAAGCTATTTTGGACTTAATGTGGGTGCAAATCTCGGCTAGCGCCTCGATTTGCAAACTCCACATCCGTCCAAAATCTTTAGCTTTACGTCCTAGCATCATAATGTACTATTTCCTTAAAAGATTTTGGTGAATTTAGTTTAGTGACATAATTTTCTTGATGTGTTAACAGTATACACGTAATATTTTTGTATTATTTTTGTTTTCTTGATCTTAGAAGACCTATTTACAAAAGTTTTTATTAGTTACGTAAATGCGTTACATTACGTTTTGATGTATTTGACTTAAAAATTTAATTTCGATTTCAAAGCTTGAATTGATTTGACTGCTATTCTAAGATATAGACATAAATTCAAGTCTTTGGTTTGTAGTTCGGTCAATTTGGATTTTGTGATTAATTCGAATACAATTGGGGTTTTTCTTTTCTCTCTACTCAAATAAATTAATTGTATTAGCGTTACATTAATTGTTAATTGTATTTACGTTAATTGTGTTTACGTTGGTTTGTTTATTGCAAGCAAATTTTTCTGTTTGTCATTTTTTCGTCTCAGGTCTTCTATTTCGTTTCGTTTTCTCTCAGGTTTCGTCTGTGTTTAAATCTGGGTTTTTCGAATTTTTATGTGTTTTAACAACTTTTAAATTTTCCTTTGTCCGGATTGGCAATTTTGACAGTAAACCTAGACATAGTATCGAGTTATCCAGCTGTTAGAATTGCCAATTTAGATATTGTCGATTTGGTTGTTTTGTGTTGATTTTGTTTAAACATTTATTTTAAGGTTAAAAATAAATTGTTTATTTGTAATGACGAAATTATCAATAAATTTTGCCAACATAAGAGGATTAAATGTCAATCTTCATTCGGTTCATCAATATCTGGAAAGTTTCAACCCCGACATTCTTTTCTTAACTGAAACGATAATCAGTGACCGAACTGTATCTCTAGATCGTAGTAAATACCTTTGTCCTCATTATGATCTGAAATCCTCTTTTTATTTCAAGCATGGTGTTTGTGCATATATCAGAAATACCATTCCATACGTTAGAATTAAAATTTTTGAATTAAATTCAAAATACCACAATATGGTATCACTTAAAATTTGTTGTTCTAATCAAACGTTGTTTGTCTTTGGTCTTTATCGTTCACCTAACTCACCTGAGAATATCAACTTGTTTCATGATCTATCTGAAAAAATAGATAGATTGACTGAGTATCCTAACGCAAAGTTTATAGTTCTTGGTGACTTTAACGTTCACAATAAAGAATGGCTCATACACAGCTCTACTACTAACGATATAGGTAGACAGGCTGAGCCTTTTGCTGTTTATCATAATTATACACAAATTATAGACCAGCCTACTAGAGTACCTGACATTCCTGGACAAGGTAGTAACCTACTTGATTTGTTTTTTGACAAATGATCCTTTCTTGGTACAATTTAAAGTATCAGATCCTTTGGGTGGTTCAGATCATAATTTGATCTCCACTCAATTAAATATCCCAACTCCTAAAGTTTTTAAAGCCAACCCTCGTCTGGTTTGGGACTATAAAGCGGCGGATTGGCAGGCTTTACGGGCTTTTTTCAAATGGTTTCCATGGAAACGTAATTGTCTTACTGATCAAGACCCAAATATAGCGGCTCTAAATTTTTCTAAAATTGTTCTCGAGGGTATGCGCAGATATATTCCTAATAGATTGACCATCCCAAAGACTGATCTTTGGTTTTCAAATAAATGCAAAAAAGCAATTGAAGTTAAGAAAAGGGCTTTTCGTCAGTTTAATCTAAACAAAACTGATGAAAACCTTAGACAGTACCGTAATGAGAGAAATATTTGTAGGCGACTAAAAAATACAGAAAAGAATCTCTTTAATAGAAAAAAAGCGTCTAAATTTGCTGAACACCCAACTGGTTCACGCAATTTCTTTAAAACTGTTAAGGCAGTCCAAGGTAATTTTTGTAAGTCTTCTCTACCTTCTCTTATTGATAGTGATATGCCTGTCATTGACCCAAAAGAAAAAGCTAATCTTCTTGGATATTATTTCTCTAAAAATTCTACACTAAAAGAACCCAATTTCTTACCTAAACCAATTCCTAGAGCTTCTCATAAAATGATGCGTATAATTTTTCGTAAAAACATTATTCGGAAAATGCTTTTACAAATTAACACTAACAAAGCTTCTGGACCAGATCGTATTCCGCCGATTATTCTTAAAACATTTGCAAAAGAGCTATCACCGATCCTCACAAAAATTTTCTATTTGTCGTATAAGAAAGGCGTTTTTCCTGAAATCTGGAAAATGGCAGCAGTGCAACCAGTTTCAAAATATTGCGACGCTGATGCATATGCTGACTTCACCACAGCTCTGGAAACATAGTGTTCTGGATATATAATGAGCTAATATCCATAAAATACTTTAATTAAAAGCTAACCAATATTATGGACTTCGTTGTTCTAATAATAAAAGTATTAAAGCAGGCAGTAGTATCCCAACAAACATAAATTCTGTTGTACGAGAAAAAGTAAACAAAAATTTTATCGGAAGTGACAAAGCGGAAGTTAGGATGCAGAACTGATGTAAACCGTACTAAATGTGTATGTACCAAATTTCATCCAACTCGATTATCAGGTACAGAAGCTATTGAGCTTCCAAAATAACACGTGCTTGGAGGACCCCCTACCACTTTGTTCACTATCGCTAAAAAAACTAATCAGTTCCTTGCCATACATATTTGCATATTTTTGCAAACTGTAATCAAAATTACTTAACGAACGAATGTTGTATGCTTCCAACAAACATTGAAACAGGTGTTCGGGAGGACCCTACCACTTATCCCAATATTGTCCAACAACTAGTCAATTCTTTGTCAATAAAGTCTTTATCTTTTTTCAAAGTGCCATTAAAATTGATTAATGAATCGGAAAATCGGAATGCTCCCAACAAACTTTAAAAACAAAGTGTGAAAAGTCAGCAGTTGTATGGTAGATCCCCCGCCACTTTGATCAATGTGTCCCAAAAGATGATAATTATCTTCTTACACTAATTGAAACCTTTCCATAAGTTTTATCATAATCACTTCATTATTGTAGGCTGTAGTGTGCATAAAGATACTGAAAAAACTGCCAACAATTAAAAAAAATATTTTTTTACCGGAAGTAAAAAACCGGAAGTTGGGATGCAGAATTTTTGTAAATCATACTAAATGCTTATGTACAAAGTTTCATCCAATTCGATTATCAGGTACAGATGTTATTGAGCTTAAAAAAAAACAGGTGTATGGGACACGCCCCTACACCTTGTTCACTTTCGCTCAAAAACTAATCAGTTCTTTGCCATACATGTTTGCATTTTTTTCCAAAGTGTTATCAAAATTGGTTCACGAACGAATGCTGTGTGCTCCCAATAAACATTGAAAAAATGATGACACAGTAAACAGGTGTTCGGGAGACCCCGTACCACTTATCGAAATACTGTCCAAAAACTAATCAATTCCTTGTCATTTAAGTTTCCATCTTTTTCCAAAGTGTCATTAGAATTGATTAATGAATGAAGTCTGTATGCTCCCAACAAACTTTAAAAACAAAATGTGAAAAGTCAGCAGTTGTATGGTAGACCCCCCCGCCACTTTGATCAATGTGTCCCAAAAGATGATAATTATCTTCTTACACTAATTGGAACCCTATTCCATAAGTTTCATCATAATCACTTCATTATTGTAGGCTGTAGTGTGCATAAAGACACTGAAAAAACTTAAAAAAAGAACAAAAAAATTTTTTTTCTACCGGAAGAGAAAAACCGGAAGTTGGGATGCAGAACTATTGTAAACCGTACTACATACTCATGTACCAAGTTTCATCCAATTCGCTTATCAGGTACAGAAGTTATAGAGCTATCAAAAAAACAGGTGCTCCAGGGACCCCCCACCACTTTGTTCACTATCGCTCAAAAACTAATCAGTTCTTTGCCATACATGTTTGCATATTTTTCCAAAGTGTCATCAAAATTCGTTCACGGACGAATGCTGTGTGCTCCCAACAAACATTGAAAAAAGTGTGACACATTAAACAGGTGTTCGGGAGGACCCCCACCACTTATTCCAATACTATCCAAAAACTAATCAGTTCTTTGTTACTTAGGTCTCCATCTTTTTCTAAAGTGTCATTAAAATAAATTAATGAATGAAGTCTGTATGCTCCCAACAAACTTAAAAAACAAACTGTGAAAAGTCAGCATTTGTATGGTAGACCCCCCACCACCTTGATCAATGTGTCCCAAAACATGATAATAATCTTTTCACACTGATTGGAACCCTATTCCATAAGTTTTATCATAATCACTTCATTATTGTAGGCTGTAGTGTGCATAAAGACACTGAAAAAACTTCAAAAAAGTACAAAAAAAATTTTTTTACCGGAAGTGAAAAACCGGAAGTTGGGATGCAGAACTATTGTAAACCGTACTACATACTCATGTACCAAGTTTCATCCAATTCGCTTATCAGGTACAGAAGTTATAGAGCTCTCAAAAAACAGGTGCTCCAGGGACCCCCCACCACTTTGTTCACTATCGCTCAAAAACTAATCAGTTCTTTGCTATACATGTTTGCATCTTTTTCCAAAGTGTCATCAAAATTCGTTCACGAACGAATGCTGTGTGCTCCCAACAAACATAAATACTTTGTGGAAAAAACAACCTGTTGTATGGTGGACCCCCCAACCCTTTATCCAATGTGCTCCAAAAGCTGATAAAATCTTTCTCATGTTATTTAAAAGCTTTTCGCAACGTTTCATGAAAATCGATCGGTAATTGTAGGCTACAGTAGGGATAAACACCTGAAAAAAAAACTTTTTAACCGGAAGTGACAAACCGGAAGTTGGTATGCAGAAATATTGGAAACAGTACTAAAACCTTATATACTAAGTTTCAATAAGATCATATCCGGAGATCAGAAGTTATTCAAGATTTAAACTTAGAGGTGTTCGGGAGACCCCCCGCCATTTTGTCCAAATTTGAAATGAATCCAGATCTTCCATTTTCAAGTGAACCTGTATCATTTGCCAAAGTTTCATCAAGATCCTATGCAGAAAACTCACCCACCCACCCACCCACCCACCCACCCACCCACACACAGACGTACACCAAAATTTTTTTTGGCTAGTTAGATAGAGGATGGTCCAAAACAAAAGATAAAATAAAATTTGGGGTATGTAAGATTTTTTTTTCACGATAGATTGCATTACTTCACACAATTTAAAATTGTGGTGAAGTAAAAAGGGCAGTAAAACTGATCCAACTAGTTACAGACCCATTTCAATTTTGTCCGTTGTTGCAAACATTTTTGAGAAATACATTAATTTTAATATAATGACCTTCTTAGAGTCCTCAAAATTGCTTAATTAAAGACAATACGGGTTCCGTAAAGGAAGGGCGACAGGAGATTTACTCTCTTTTGTCACTCATGTATGGAATAAATCTCTTGAAAACCATGGTGAAACTTTCGGTGTTGCTCTTGATATATCTAAAGCATTTGACAAAGTAGGGCACAACCATCTTATTTGCAAATTAAGTTGCTATGGTTTGGACGACCAACTTATTACTTGGGTACAGAGCTTTATTTCGGAACGAAAATTTCGGGTCAATGTTGATGGTTTCTCATCAGAAATTTTTTCAACTAATGCAGGCGTTCCTCAGGGTTCTGCCTTATCTCCAACTCTTTTTCTTATTTATATTAACGATTTATTGAATTCAACTGTTAATCCTATTCACAGTTTTGCTGATGATAGCACACTTCATGCATCACATGAAATGTCTAATATACATTCTCCATCAGCGCTTACTAACTGTAGGTCAAATTTGATAAATTCCTTAAACGATGATCTAACGACAATCATAGATTGGGGTTTTATTAACAGTGTTGAATTTAATACGAGTAAAACACAGGTTTGCCATTTTTCTAGACTGTCCGCACCTAATCCGTTTCCTTTAAAGTTTGACTCCAAAGATCTTGTAGAGAAAGAATCTGTAAGACTTCTAGGAGTATAAGTTGAAAACAATATGAAATGGAATTCTCATATTTTTAACGTAGGTAAGAACGCTGTTCAAAAATTGGCCTTTTTAGGACGATGTCGTAAATTTTCAATAGCGAACAGCTTCCATTAATACATAAATCATTTATACGTCCCTGTATGGGGTATTGCTCTGACATCTGGGGTGGCGCATATATTAGTAGTTTAAAGTGTCTTGACTCTGTTCAGCGTAGAGCTGTTAAACTGATTGGCAACTCAACTTTCACTAATGAGCTTGATTCCTTGCAACACAGACGAAATGTTGCTGATCTGACAATTTTCTATAAGTACGTTATGGATGAACAAACTTCCAATGAAATCAAATCTATTTTACCTGAACTAGCAAACCTATCGCGTAACACCAGAGCAAATTTTGTGGCCCATCCTTTTTCAGTTCATATAAAAAAGTGCAGAACTGTTGCCTTTCAGCATGATTTTTTCAACAGAGTCTCTCATTTATAGAATGCCTTACCCTCATGGGTTTTCCCTGATAGCTTTAATACTCAAAATTTCAAAGTTAGCGTCCATAAGTTTCTTAAAGAAACTGAATAAATATTCAAACTTAATCCCAATCCCTAGTTGGGCATGGTATCTTCGGATATTCAGAGACGTTAATTTATAATTTATTATAATTAACACTAAACATGCCTAATTTTGAATAAAAAAAAAAAATATTGCGACGCTGATGCATAGGCTGACTTTACCACAGCTCTGGAAACATAGTGCTCTGGATATATAATGAGCTAATATCCATAAAATACTTTAATTAAAAGCTAACCAATATTATGGACTTCGTAGTTCTAATAATAAAAATATTAAAGCAGGCAGTAGTATTCCAACAAACATAAATTCTGTTGTACGAAAAAAAGTAAAAAAAATTTTATCGGAAGTGACAAAGCGGAAGTTAGGATGCAGAACTGTTGTAAACTTTACTAAATGGGTATGTACCAAATTTCATCCAACTCGATTATTAGGTACAGAAGTTATTGAGCTTCCAAAATAACAGGTGCTTGGAGGACCCCCCACCACTTTGTTCACTATCGCTAAAAAAACTAATCAGTTCCTTGCCATACATATTTGCATCTTTTTGCAAAGTGTAATCAAAATTACTTAACGAACGAATGTTGTATGTTTCCAACAAACATTGAAACAATAAACAGGTGTTCGGGAGGACCCCACCACTTATCCCAATATTGTCCAAAAACTAGTCAATTCTTTGTCAATAAAGTCTTTATCTTTTTTCAAAGTGCCATTAAAATTGATTAATGAATGAAATCTGTATGCTCCCAACAAACTTTAAAAACCAAGTGTAAAAAGTCAGCAGTTGTATGGTAGATCCCCCGCCACTTTGATCAATGTGTCCCAAAAGATGATAATTATCTTCTTACACTAATTGAAATTTTTCCATAAGTTTCATCATAATCACTTCATTATTGTAGGCTGTAGTGTGCATAAAGATACAGAAAAAACTGCCAACAAGTAAAAAAATTTTTTTTTACCGGAAGCAAAACACCGGAAGTTGGGATGCAGAATTTTTGTAAATCATACTAAATGCTTATGTACAAAGTTTCATCCAATTCGATTATCAGGTACAGATGTTATTGAGCTTTCAAAAAAACAGGTGCTCCAGGGACCCCCCACCACTTTGTTCACTTTCGCTCAAAAACTAATCAGTTCTTTGCCATACATGTTTGCATCTTTTTCCAAAGTGTCATCAAAATTCGTTCACGAACGAATGCTGTGTGCTCCCAACAAACATTGAAAAAAGTGTGACACATTAAACAGGTGTTCGGGAGGACCCCCACCACTTATTCCAATAGTATCCAAAAACTAATCAGTTCTTTGTTACTTAAGTCTCCATCATTTGCCAAAGTGTCATTAAAATTGAATAATGAATGAAGCCTGTATGCTCCCAACAAACTTAAAAAACAAAGTGTGAAAAGTCAGCATTTGTATGGTAGACCCCCCACCACTTTGATCAATGTGTCCTAAAACATAATAATTATCTTTTCACACTAATTGGAACCCTATTCCATAAGTTTCATCATAATCACTTCATTATTGTAGGCTGTAGTGTGCATAAAGACACTGAAAAAACTTCAAAAAAGTACAAAAAAATTTTTTTTACCGGAAGTGAAAAACCGGAAGTTGGGATGCAGAACTATTTTAAACCGTACTACATACTCATGTACCAAGTTTCATCCAATTCGCTTATCACGTACAGAAGTTATTGAGCTTTCAAAAAAACAGGTGCTCCAGGGACCCCCCACCACTTTGTTCACTATCGCTCAAAAACTAATCAGTTCTTTGCCATACATGTTTGCATCTTTTTCCAAAGTGTCATCAAAATTCGTTCACGAACGAATGCTGTGTGCTCCCAACAAACATTGAAAAAAGTGTGACACATTAAACAGGTGTTCGGGAGGACCCCCACCACTTATTCCAATATTATCCAAAAACTAATCAGTTCTTTGTTACTTAAGTCTCCATCATTTGCCAAAGTGTCATTAAAATTGAATAATGAATGAAGTCTGTATGCTCCCAACAAACTTAAAAAACAAAATGTGAAAAGTCAGCATTTGTATGGTAGACCCCCCACCACTTTGATCAATGTGTCCTTAAACATAATAATTATCTTTTCACACTAATTGGATCATCATAATCACTTCATTATTGTTGGCTGTAGTGTGCATAAAGACACTGAAAAAACTTCAAAAAAGTACAAAAAAATTTTTTTTACCGGAAGTGAAAAACCGGAAGTTGGGATGCAGAACTATTTTAAACCGTACTACATACTCATGTACCAAGTTTCATCCAATTCGCTTATCAGGTACAGAAGTTATAGAGCTTTCAAAAAAACAGGTGCTCCAGGGACCCCCCACCACTTTGTTCACTATCGCTCAAAAACTAATCAGTTCTTTGCCATACATGTTTGCATCTTTTTCCAAAGTGTCATCAAAATTCGTTCACGAACGAATGCTGTGTGCTCCCAACAAACATTGAAAAAAGTGTGACACATTAAACAGGTGTTCGGGAGGACCCCCATCACTTATTCCGATATTATCCAAAAACTAATCAGTTCTTTGTTACTTAAGTCTCCATCATTTGCCAAAGTTTCATTAAAATTGAATAATGAATGAAGTCTGTATGCTCCCAACAAACTTAAAAAACAAAGTGTGAAAAGTCAGCATTTGTATGGTAGACCCCCCACCACTTTGATCAATGTGTCCCAAAACATGATAATAATCTTTTCACACTGATTGGAACCCTATTCCATAAGTTTCATCATAATCACTTCATTATTGTAGGCTGTAGTGTGCATAAAGACACTGAAAAAAACTTCAAAAAAGTACAAAAAAATTTTTTTTACCGGAAGTGAAAAACCGGAAGTTGGGATGCAGAACTATTTTAAACCGTACTACATACTTATGTACCAAGTTTCATCCAATTCGCTTATCAGGTACAGAAGTTATAGAGCTTTCAAAAAAACAGGTGCTCCAGGGACCCCCCACCACTTTGTTCACTATCGCTCAAAAACTAATCAGTTCTTTGTCATACATGTTTGCATCTTTTTCCAAAGTGTCATCAAAATTCATTCACGGACGAATGCTGTGTGCTCCCAACAAACATAAAAACTTTGTGGAAAAAACCACCTGTTGTATGGTGGACCCCCCAACCCTTTATCCAATGTGCTCCAAAAGCTGATAAAATCTTTCTCATGTTATTTAAAAGCTTTTCGCAACGTTTCATGAAAATCGATCGGTAATTGTAGGCTACAGTAGGGATAAACACCTGAAAAAAAAACTTTTTAACCGGAAGTGACAAACCGGAAGTTGGTATGCAGAAATATTGGAAACAGTATTAAAACCTTATATACTAAGTTTCAATAAGATCATAGCTCGAGATCAGAAGTTATTCAAGATTTAAACTTAGAGGTGTTCGGGAGACCCCCCGCCATTTTGTCCAAATTTAAAATGAATCCAGATCTTCTATTTTCAAGTGAACCTGTATCATTTGCCAAAGTTTCATCAAGATCCTATGCAGAAAACTCACCCACCCACCCACCAACCCACCCACCCACCCACCCACCCACCCACCCACACACAGACGTACACCAAAATTTTTATTGGCTATTTGGATAGAGGATGGTCCAAAACAAAAGAAAAAACAAAATTTGGGGTATGTAAGATTTTTTTTTTTCACGATAGATTGCATTACTTCACACAATTTAAAATTGTGGTGAAGTAAAAAAGTAAAAGTTTTATCATAACAAAACCTTACTTAAATTTAAATTAAATTAGCGGTACTTTATGTACAATTATATTTTATATAAACAAAATTATATAATGCATGATGTTTGATTTGTTTATCTTATTAGTGTGTGTAAGCTAACATTAATTTATTTATTTCAACAATTATGAGAGTGATTTTGACAATACTCTACACAATTTTTAAATTTTTATTAAAACTGTGCAATTTTTATTGACTAAATGTGCAAAAATGAGCAACTGTTGTAAGATTTATTCTGAAAAATGATGTATCACTTCTCAACATTGGTGCTTATGGCACCAAACATTTCCTGCTAAATTAACCAATTATAATTATTGCAGAATAAAATCATATTTATCTTAAAAAAAATATTGCGACGCTGATGCATAGGCTGACTTCACCACAGCTCTGGAAACATAGTGTTCTGGATATATAATGAGCTAATATCCATAAAATACTTTAATTAAAAGCTAACCAATATTATGGACTTCGTAGTTCTAATAATAAAAATATTAAAGCAGGCAGTAGTATCCCAACAAACATAAATTCTGTTGTACGAGAAAAAGTAAAAAAAATTTTATCAGAAGTGACAAAGCGGAAGTTAGGATGCAGAACTGTTGTAAACCGTACTAAATGTGTATGTACCAAATTTCATCCAACTCGATTATCAGGTACAGAAGCTATTGAGCTTCCAAAATAACAGGTGCTTGGAGGACCCCCTACCACTTTGTTCACTATCACTAAAAAAACTAATCAGTTCCTTGCCATACATATTTGCATCTTTTTGCAAAGTGTAATCAAAATTACTTAACGAACGAATGTTGTATGCTTCCAACAAACACTAATTGGAACCCTATTCCATAAGTTTCATCATAATCACTTCATTATTGTAGGCTGTAGTGTGCATAAAGACACTGACAAAACTTTAAAAAAGTACACAAAATTTTTTTTTACCGGAAGTAAAAAACCGGAAGTTGGGATGCAGAAATATTTTAAACCGTACTACATACTCATGTACTAAGTTTCATCCAATTCGCTTATCAGGTACAGAAGTTATAGAGCTTTCAAAAAAACAGGTGCTCCAGGGACCCCCCACCACTTTGTTCACTATCGCTCAAAACCTAATCAGTTCTTTGTCATACATGTTTGCATTTTTTTCCAAAGTGTCATCAAAATTCGTTCACGGACGAATGCTGTGTGCTCCCAACAAACATTGAAAAAAGTGTGACACATTAAACAGGTGTTCGGGAGGACCCCCACCACTTATTCCAATATTATCCAAAAACTAATCAGTTCTTTGTTACTTAAGTCTCCATCATTTTCCAAAGTGTCATTAAAATAAATTAATGAACGAAGTCTGTATGCTCCCAACAAACTTAAAAAACAAAGTGTGAAAAGTCAGCATTTGTATGGTAGACCCCCCACCACCTTGATCAATGTGTCCCAAAACATGATAATTATCTTTTCACACTAATTGAAACCCTATTCCATAAGTTTCATCATAATCACTTCATTATTGTAGGCTGTAGTGCGCATAAAGACACTGAAAAAACTTCAAAAAAGTAAAAAAAAAATTTTTTTACAGGAAGTGAAAAACCGGAAGTTGGGATGCAGAACTATTGTAAACCGTACTACATACTCATGTACCAAGTTTCATCCAATTTGCTTATCAGGTACAGAAGTTATAGAGCTATCAAAAAAAACAGGTGCTCCAGGGACCCCCCACCACTTTGTTCACTATCGCTCAAAAACTAATCAGTTCTTTGTCATACATGTTTGCATCTTTTTCCAAAGTGTCATCAAAATTCGTTCACGGACGAATGCTGTGTGCTCCCAACAAACATTGAAAAAAGTGTGACACATTAAACAGGTGTTCGGGAGGACCCCCACCACTTATTCCAATATTATCCAAAAACTAATCAGTTCTTTGTTACTTAAGTTTCCATCTTTTTCCAAAGTGTCATTAAAATTGAATAATGAATGAAGTCTATATGCTCCCAACAAACTTAAAAAACAAAGTGTGAAAAGTCAGCACTTGTATGGTAGACCCCCCACCACTTTGATCAATGTGTCCCAAAACATGATAATTATCTTTTCACACTAATTGAAACCCTATTCCATAAGTTTCATTATAATCACTTCATTATTGTAGGCTGTAGTGTGCATAAAGACACTGAAAAAACTTCAAAAAAGTACAAAAAAATTTTTTTTACCGGAAGTGAAAAACCGGAAGTTGGGATGCAGAAATATTTTAAACCGTACTACATACTCATGTACCAAGTTTCATCCAATTCGCTTATCGGGTACAGAAGTTATAGAGCTTTCAAAAAAACAGGTGCTCCAGGGACCCCCCACCACTTTGTTCACTATCGCTCAAAAACTAATCAGTTCTTTGTCATACATGTTTGCATCTTTTTCCAAAGTGTCATCAAAATTCATTCACGAATGAATGTTTTATGCTCCCAACAAACATAAAAACTTTGTGGAAAAAACCACCTGTTGTATGGTGGACCCCCCAACCCTTTATCCAAAGTGCCCCAAAAGCTGATAAAATCTTTCTCATCGTATTTAAAAGCTTTTCGCAACGTTTCATGAAAATCGATTGGTAATTGTAGGCTACAGTAGGGATAAACACCTGAAAAAAAAACTTTTTAACCGGAAGTGACAAACCGGAAGTTGGTATGCAGAAGTATTGGAAACAGTATTAAAACCTTATATACTAAGTTTCAATAAGATCATAGCTCGGGATCAGAAGTTATTCAAGATTTAAACTTAGAGGTGTTCGGGAGACCCCCCGCCATTTTGTCCAAATTTAAAATGAATCCAGATCTTCTATTTTCAAGTGAACCTGTATCATTTGCCAAAGTTTCATCAAGATCCTATGCAGAAAACTCACCCACCCACCCACCCACCAATTTGTTTTTCGAGCTTTTATAATTTAAAGTTGATGTAAAACATTAAATAAAATTTTGTGATAAATAATCTTGGATTTATGCATAAAAAAGTGAATTATTTATTTTATCTAAAGTAAATATTTGTAGCTGTGTTGTTTATCATTGTTTTTAAATTCTGTACAATGGGGTATGTCTAGTCATGACCTGATTTTTTTTTTAAATTTAACAATGCTTTCATCGTATATAATGTTATACATATTTTTGTATTTAGTCCGTTTTTATATTGTTTTGTCACAATATGTTGGCATAACAAGTACTCAGATGATTTTTTGTTATGAGAATTATGATACAGATTTTATTTAACAATGGTTTGGGTTAAGGTTTAACTTAAGAAGCATTCGATTCGATTTTAGAGCAAACTGGTGTTATTTGTTTAATACATTTTGAAGACTGATTGATGGATTTTGTATGAGGTTATGTACTTGTGTTACGATTAGGATAATAATGTTGAAAAATTTAATTTGGAACAAGTTTGATTTAAAATTGATTGATGTTTAACTTGTTTACAAAGTAGAATGACAAATGAGCTGCTTTATACGTTGACTTTTATTTAATTTATTGTCAAAAATTTCTTCAATTGTTTTCTTCGAATTCTATTGCACTTCGACAGTTCTAAAAGCTTTTGAACAAAATTAGAAATTCTTAGATTACGTTTTCGGGTTACAAAAATAAGACGCGACTTAAAGTTATTGTTCTATATAAATGAAAAATCGAATCAAGACGACGATGATTCGAAGCTGACCATTTCCGATTTTCTTGAAACTTTGAAAATCCTTAGTATTTGAATAAAAAAAAATCTATCACGTGTTTTAGTTTTTTAACTAGTTTTGAGACAGAGAGACTCGAAATTCGTTAAGAAATTTAGACACTAGGAAAGTTTAAAGTTGAATTGTGGTCGAACGGATTAACCAATATTAGTGAATTTGTTTTGAGATTTCTAAGCAAGACTTTATAAAAATTTTTTACAGGTTTATATGATTTTTTAATTTTTATTTTTCCATCATAGCGATTTTAAAAAGAGTTTATTTTTTCATTTATATTTTAAGGACGAATTATTTAGCTTAAAAATTCAAAAATTACAGACAAGTGTTATTTCTTGTTAAAAAAAAGAATTTGATGATATTATTAGGTTGAATTTTTTTGTACTTTGTGTAATTTGAATCTATCGAACTTTTTTTGTTTCAAGTGAGTTAAATAAGGCTTAATTAGACTTTCAGAAACAGTTTTTAGCAAAAAGATAGACTTTTTGTGTATATTTTGTGTTTTCATACACGCACGCAGGAGGGCTCAGTTTTTATTGTTTTGTACATTTCTTTCATTTTTGATCTACGGGTGTGACAACCCCGCGTACTCCAGTTCCCGCTATTGACATACGAGATAACTTGAGATATCACATACCACTGGGAATAGCAGTGAGATATCACTAGCCAAGAGGACATCTTAGGCGTCGTGGCGGATGAACTGTACTTAGTCAACGGTAGCACCCTCAATCTTAGCTGTGGAATATTCCTTGATAATGAGACAATATTGTTTCCTCGGGAAAACGAGCCTTCATATAACTATGTGTGAGCTTTAATCATCAGGAAAGACGGTAGGTCACAGGATCAGAGAATATGCCACCGGCTGAATATTGGCAACTACATTTTTGTTTTGTTTCAGCAAATTTTTGCAAAATTTTGCTATTTACTTTTTAATTTACTTTTATTTTCTCATAAAATCTCTTATAATCATAAAGTATTGGCCTATTTCATATTTTGTCAGTGATAGGATTTATTATTTAGTTATCCGTTCTTTAAAAAAAAATATAAAAAACAAAAAAAGAAAGATTTACGTCCATCAACACCTTTGAACCTATGTTGTTCTGGAACATTGGTCTTTAAAGGTTTTTATGTGTTGTTGTGACACATATTGTCATTCCTACTACACAACGCATTTTATTAAAAAAAAATGTTGTTACTCCTGGCCTATCGTCAATCAGCTATCCCCCAGTTATCTCGCTAATCGATCAATGAGTCTATAGAAATGGAGCAAAGCAATGGGACCTATAATTTTAACTATTCAATTTAAAATAAAAAACATTAATTTGTACAAATTTTTTCGAAAAAAATTATTTATGTTACTTTGACTTCCGTTGGACATGTTGTAACATACGTACGACTAACCTAAATAATATACAATACATATGTTATACTTCTCATTAAATTAATTCAAAGAATAACAAATTTATCAAGTCATAAACCAAAACAAATAATATAGAACGAATTAAGTATGTTCATCTTAGTTTATATTACCAAATATTCTCATAACGCTTTTTAAATGATGAAATATAATTCACATAAAATTTCATTGAAATTTGGTGACTACAATTTAAATTATTACAAAAATAAAATAATATTAAATATATGAAAATAAATATAAATTTTGCAGAATAAGGTGAATATATATATTTTCATATAATTGACAAATATTACCTTTATATAATAGATCGATCGTTAATTCGATAATCGATCAATTTATTAAAACAACGATTAATCTGGGAGGGGTTTAATCGAAAATAAGCGGATAAATGATATACTAATTATAGTATAAATTAAACTAATTTTGTAAACAAAATATAGTAATAAAACTTATCTCTAAGTTTAAAATTTAGTATTTTATTTAAACCTTTAACTGGAAGAAAGTCTGCCCAATAGCCTTAGTCTACGGATAGCATGGGATTCAAAGCACAAAGATTTTTCTTCCCTTCGTAAACTATAATTCTATAAGTGGACTTCATGAAACCAACCTTTCCATTTTCATATGGACAACAAAAATAGACGTCCACCATAATGTGATAATTTTTTTCCGAGTATTGTCTTTTTTTTTTTTTACTCTGGTAATATTAACGAATGTTGGCACTACATATACTCCATCATCAGATCAAAAATTATGCAATATTTGTTTTTTTTTATTGATTTAATATAAATTCGTACGCGTTTATTTTTTATGTGTACTTTTGTTTATCGACAAGATGCTGATGTCGACATGAATGTTCACTACGAAAACTTAAAACTGCTTGGGTCTAAATCTTAGTACGTGGATGTAATTAATTTGCGCATTCCTTACATGCACAGATATGATAAATCATGTAGATTATCAAAGAGCGCTTTTCTGACGATGTGTGGGAAGTATGGTCGGTTATAACTAATTCATGTCTAGAACAAGATTTTGTCGTTGCTCTATTGATTGTAGAGTTTAAGCTTAACTTTAAATGATGTTGAAAATTTGTATCATTAGTCAATATCTTAAGTTCATTGACCTTTCGTTGCAATTTTGGTTGATCTTTTAAGTTGAAAGTAGAAGTGCAGATAACCAGCGAAATTGTCCAACAAATGTGCTAAAACAAGGGCAGTGGTATGAGAATAACCTATGTGAAAAACTTATTACAGTTCAGTGACTAAGGAAAAATGGATTCGTTCTGGCCTTTTATAATCTATGGTGCTAAATGCCCATGAATAGGTGCTAACAATTTGGCTAATCGTAGTATGGAGCGGTGATAATAATTCACCATATGCCTAGGAAGTGCTATATGTTGGCCAATTAATTCGCGAGCTTGCGAGTAAAAAAAGCATGGCATGTCGTTTTTTGAAATAAAAAACGAAAAAAATTGAGTGATTTTAAACAAAAATTGCACTTTAAAGTGAAAAGAAAAATTTCTGAAGATGTTCTACATCAAAACGTATCCTAGCTATGAGAATATCATCCAAATAGACAAAGACGAAAAAAAATAACATTTGTACCTGGCACGGCGTTGGACGAGGATAATGCATATACCTAGCCAGGAGGTTGATGAATAAATTATGCAAAAAATGTATGTGCCTAACAAGGCGGCTGACGTATAAATATGATGCAATAAATATCTGTGCTCTACAAGGCAGTTGACGTATAGTTTTTATATCAAGCTTTATTTAATGGTTCAAAATTCAGTATAAAATCGAAATTGACTTTAAGGGAGAGAAGAACATATGGCTCTAAGGACTCCCGTCCTTTCACAACAAGAAAACATACCTATATGTATATGTAAACATATTATATTACATGTAAAAAAAAATTATGCTGAATTAAAAGTTCGGAAATAAATCGGAATGGGAAGAGGTTAAGAAAACTGGCATCTATCTTTTTTTGTTTTTATCTGGTGAATAATTTCGTCAGTGAGCTGGATAAGTTATTTTCTATTAATTGTTATTGAACCAACAATTACTTTTCTGAAAGCGCCTGATAACTTTGTATGGACCTTCATATGGTGTTGATAAGCCTGTGCTATCTCTATCCTCCCTGATGAAAACAAAGTCGTATTCCGTGATATCTTTTGGAATGTGAATGTTATTTTTAGAATCCTTCCGCGTATCTTTTAGAATTAATGATCTGATGGTTCGATTGAATGCGAAACGTTTGAATATATAAATTTGTCCGTAGACAAGATTCGCATGAGTACATCTGTAACGACGTACTATTTCAAGTTTTACTCTAAAATAAGAATATTCATATATAGAAAAATTCGCTAATGATTTACTAATTTGTTTCGGTTCCGGCCTTTAAGTTGGTATAATTCATTTTAACAAGCATAAAATATATATGTGTGCTACTGATTAATCAACCAATGTTTTACATTTTATCAGTTAATTGCTTTTTTGCGTCACCACGCAATTATAAATTAAAAGTATATGTTTCTGTCTACATAAATGATGAACATTTTTATTTGTAAAGCTTAATCATAAGATTATATGTAGATATAACACGGTTGTTCAAATTTATGAAAGGTTGAATTATTATCTGTAGGTGTAGAGAAATTGTTTGTCGAGATGATATATGGAAATGGTTGACTTACATTATATTTAATATGATATGAGGAAATTACAAATTTGTGTGCGATGTAGGGTATGATACAGAAAGAAACAGGAGATGGAGAATTTGACTATTTCTAATCGATTATTTGTTTGATCGAGGACACAATGTAATTTTTAATCAAAAAGTGATTTGTAGTTTTATTGTGGCACAAAATTTAATGTTATCTGTTTAACTAATTAAATGTCAAAATAAAGTTTGTAAAATCAATTTTGTTTTGTGGCACTTGTATTAAGTTTTTGTAGTAAGATTGTAACAACCAACAATTAAAAAAAAGCAAATTAAAATGCAAATTTCAACATTATTTGATATATAACAACTAACACCTTTTTTGTATTTTTGATTATGAGCGGCTTGGTTGTTTTACCATTTCGTGTATAAGAAAAAAATTAAATAGATAGTGGCCGAACAAAGATTTCATTCTGATTGGGATTTAGATGTTAGAGCCTGTTTTTGAAAGAAGACCTGTGGTTGACATTGATTGGTTTTTAGTATTGAGAAAAAGTAGCATTTGTTTATGATGTTGCATCTATTGTATTTACGATAGTGCATAAATCGTATGTTGGATTGGATTAATATTTTGTTTTGAAAAAGGAAATAGAGTTGTCTTTAGTTGGTCTTCAATATTCGGGAAAAACAGTGCTTGTTAATATTAATGCATTCTGATAGTTTAGTGCGGATATGATGGTGTTGGTTTCAAAATGAGAAGGGGAATATTGTGTAACGAATTTTGAACTTTTATAGAAAATTTTTATTAATTTTAATTACGCCGGATAGCTCAAAGAAAGCTATATAAAACCTAAAACACTGAATTTAGCACGACCAACAAATTATCACTTGGAAACCTCCTATATCACAAAATGAACTGTAAAATAATAATTTAGTTAAAAAAAATGAAATTATACAAATTAAAATAAAAATTAGCTTACATTAAATTTTTTTCTCTTCTGTTGTCTTCTTCATGTTTTAATATCTCTTGATTGTAATGATTCTGCTGCTTTAATAAACTCCTTTAAATTCCTGTTACTTATGTGCACTTCTCACAAAAAATACTGAATGTGAACCATTTGCCAATAATAATAATAACCATTTGCCCACTTTGAAATGAGGAAACCAAAGATTATTAACCACTAGATCTACATCTTCTTGTAAACTTTCAAATTGTTTGGTTGAAAGTCGCTCCATTTAAAAAAATATCGTCGTCCACCATGGTTAGATTTGTTGTTTATGTTTCTTATTTTTGTACAGTACTCAATCAATGTGAGAATTGAGAAGAAAAATATTAATGCAGAAACTTTACTTTCACTTATTACAAACGAGTAAACAAAATAATAAAAACAAATAATTTAATTTTTCTTTTAAAATGAAATTTTTCATTTTTTTCTAGTACACATAGCACTATAATATTTTTGTTTACATTTTTTAATATCAAATATATACTATCTTTTAAAATTATATCACATATAATTGATTTGAATTTAATTCGAATCATGATTCTTTCAATTTAAAAATTATACTGAATGAATGTATTATAAAAATTCTCATTTTTATATCATAACATAGGTTTTCTGTTTCCCTTTCCAATAATCAACAATTTCTCCAACGTATAGAAAAAAACATTTAATCAAACATATTAATTGAAATTGCGTGACGTAACTACGCATCAACAGTAGCACACAAAAATGTAACTACGGCTATCATAATTTAAGAAAAATCATAAACTTATTATTAAGTTCGAAAATTATTATTTTCAGAGTAAAGATTAATATCGTCCGCCGTAACAAAACCAGAAGAAACGAAGACAAAGATGGAGGCTACATCACTATCTGCTGTTTATTCTGGAAGAAAGGACTATGACAATCGCCAATCACGACTCTACAAAAATGGCTTTGATTATATAAATCATTCATTATTAAATGATGAAACAAACTGAAGAAAAACAGAAAACCTGACGTATGAAAAATATGCTATACATATATTAAGATTATTTAAATTATTTATCAAATTTTTATTTTTAAATTTAATTTACTTAAAATATTTATTTATTTTATAAGAAAAAATATTTATTAATTATTTATTTATTTGAAATATTTGTTTAGTTCCTTATTCTATTTACAAAATTTGTTTAGTTAAATCTTCAAAAATTATTTTTGTTTTTGAAAATTTAACAAAGAAATTTTGTTTAATTAATTTATTTATTCCTAAAATTATATTTTTATACAATATAATAATTTTTATTTATTTTATTTAATTTCTTAATTGTAAAATCTTATAATTAATTTATGTGACTTAACACCTCTAAAGAAAAATATTTATTTATTTATGATTAGAAAAAATAAAAATTTATTTATTAGGTGTTAAGTCCTATCTCAAAAACATTTATTTATTTAGAAAAAATAAAGATATTTAATAAATTATTAAATTTAAATCTTGATGTTTTTGATTAATTAGAAAAATTATTGTTTAATTAATTTGTGTTAAAACTATTAATATTAGTATTCTAAAAAGATTATTCTATTTAATAAAATTTATTTATTTAATTCTTAAAAATTATTGTTTTTATTTATTTTATTTTTATTTAATATAGATAAGAGATTTCCAAGTCAATATTTGTTAGTTGACAAAAAAAACAACCAAAATATGATACAAATGTCCAATGTTATCTAATTCTGTACTTGAATTCTCACGCTAGCGAGCACTCCCCAAGAATGCATGTGAGAACCGACTAGATAAGCCCCTAACGACCAGATTCTACAGAACGGTTTCTCCCTAACTTAAACCAAAAAAGGCAATCACAACTGTCACGATTAGACCTTAAGCCCATTTCTACTGACCCAGTTGTGATTCCTTACCCTAAAACTAAACTAAAAATAAATTACTAGAATTAATGACATTTCCTTGAAGAACGCTCCCGAGCGCCAGACTTCAAGCCGTCTTAAACTCCATAGACATTGTTCTATTGCAAATTTAAATATAAAAATGGTTAAAGTTTTGAAATTGTGCGAGGTTAAGCTCAGATCCAGAAAAAAAAAATATTAATTGGTTCTTCCCTTCATTACACCGAAGAAGCCTCTTAGCAAAGACCGGAGTACAAACACAGCAGCACCACTCCTCGTCCCTATGAACTTCCTCGCCGAATGAAGAGAAGAAACTAATGTCCGTCGATCGCATAACCCCTATGGCCATAGGCGACCTAAGAACGTCATTATCGTTAAGGGGAGAAGCCCCATGGATTGCTTTTAAGGGCTACCATTACAGAAAAGAATTTATTTACACACATACTAACAAAAACAAACTTTACTATATTTTACAAAATTCAATGTTCAAAACCAAAATGGTTTTACCAAAAAGATTAACAGTTACCAATAATAAGCCCGAAACTGGTTTATCAAAAATCTATAAAACACAAAAACCAAAAAAATTTCCATAATTAATCATATCATAAATTTTCACAAAAAAACTGGTTTTATCGAAATTATATTAACGCGCCAAAAATTATAACGCAAAAAATATCACTAAACTCATATAAAAACCTTGAAAAAACCAGGTCTTTGCTTCGAGCGCCGTGTAACGTAATTTGATCTTTTATAGAAAATTTTTATTAATTTTAATTACGCCGGATAGCTCAAAGAAAGCTATATCAAACCTGAAACACTGAATTTAGCACGACAAACAAATTATCACTTGGAAACCTCCTATATCACAAAATGAATTGTAAAATAATAATTTAGTTAAAAATAAATTTAACTATACAAATAAAAATAAAAATTAGCTTACATTAAATTTTTTCTCTTCTGTTGTCTTCTTCATGTTTTAATATCTCTTGATTGTAATGATTCTGCTGCTTTAATAAACTCCTTCAAATTCCCGTTACTTATGTGCACTTCTCACAAAAAATACTGAATGTGAGCCATTTGCCAACTATGAAATGAGGAAACCAAAGATTATTAACCACTAGATCTTCTTGTAATCTTTAAATTGCTTGGTTGCAAGTCGCTCCATTTAAAAAAATATCGTCGTCCACCATGGTTAGATTTGTTGTTTATTAGTGTATTCTTTTTGACTGTACCGAACAAGTTCCAACACCGAATTATCGAATTTTGTATTCTTTTCAAATGAATTTCAATACCAAAAAAATTATTCGGTGTTGGAACTGTACTGAAATTTGTTCGGTAAAGCCGAAAAGAATACAATATAAGTTTATTATTTTTGTACAGTACTCAATCAATGTAAGAATTGAGAAGAAAAATATTAATGCAGAAATTTTCTTTCACTTATTACAAACGAGTAAACAAAATAAAAAAAAATCGACTTTACAACAAATAATTCAATTTTTTTTTTAAAATGAAGTTTTTCATTTTTTTCTAGTACACATAGCACTATAATATTTTTGTTTACATTTTTTTAATTTCAAATATATACTATCTTTTAAAATTATATCACATATAATTGATTTGAATTTCATTCGAATCATGATTCTTTCAATTTAAAAATTATACTGAATAAATGTATTATAAAAATTCTCATTTTTATATCATAACATAGGTTTTCTGTTTCCCTTTCCAATAATCAACAATTTCTCCAACGTATAGAAAAAAACATTTAATCAAACATATTTATTGAAATTGCGTGACGTAACTACGCATCAACAGTAGCACACAAAAATGTAACTACGGCTATCATAATTTAAGAAAAATCATAAACTTATTATTAAGTTCGAAAATTATTATTTTCAGAGTAAAGATTAACATCGTCCGCCGTAACACTTGGAATATTGGTGGACTAATAATTTGCATGGATCATCCAGCATATGTATTAATAACACTGTGCGACAAATGGTAGGGGTCAGTGATCCGCTTGGGTTCTTACTACCTGGAAAAGTTATATCGATAAAAAAAAGTTACACGTGTCCCGGCGTTTCGCTGAGTCACGTCTAGGAATCGAAATATATCGATTTGAAGTTAGCATGTATCATATAAGGGAAAAAGTCACGTTTTTGGGGATATAACTCGAGGACGACTAGTCCTATTTTACTGAAACAAATTTAGAAAAATTAAAAATTACAATTCCTTTAATCCACTGCTACACTATTTCTTAACACAATCAACAGTTTCGCAGTTATAAATAAATTTATGGAGAAAAAAATAATTTTTTGCCTAAAAAATAAAAAAATTGTATTTTAAAAAATCATGAAAAATTCAAAACGGGAAAAAGTGTCAAGTCTTATTACTTTGACGTAAAGTAACAAATCTGTGCACAAAACGAGACATTGATCATGAAAATTGATGAACGCATTTCGCTTTTATTCACAATTAAGTAAAGGTATCTCATTTTGACAAGAATATTGATTTTTCATAGAAAGTTTTTTTTAATATTTTCACTGGAATAAACTCCAAAATTTATTGTTTTAAATGTATTTGGACATGTGTCTATGTGTCTTTGTGTATTAATTTAATTTTTTTTTACTTTTTTACTTATTATTTTTTATTTTTTTTTTTTATTTTTATTTATTTATTTTATTTTACTATTTTATTTTATTATTTTTAGTATAATTTTATTTCATATTTTTATATTTTTATTATATTTTATTATATTATTATTATTTATTACTTTTATTATTATTGTTTATTATTATTATTATTTATTATTATTATTTATTATTATTTATTACTATTATTATTATTTATTATTATTATTTATTATTCATTATTTCTTGCTATTATTTATTGTTATTTTTAATTGTTTATTTATTATTTATTATTTATTATATATTTATTACTTTTTTATTATTTATACATTATTTATTTATTATTTATTATTTATTTTATTTATTAATTAATTTTTTTTATTTTATTTTTTTATATTTTTATTTTATTATTTTTTTTTTTTTTTTCATTTTACTTTATTATATTTATTTCATTTATTTATTTATTTTATTTTTGTAAGAAATACATTCTTATTTATTTAATTTTAATTTTTTTTATTTTTTCGTTACTTTTTCAGTATAGTATATCAGTAGATTAAAGGAATTGTAATTCTTAATTTCTAAATTTGTTTCAGCAAAATCGGACTAGTCGTTCTCGAGTTATGTCAAAAAAAGAACCCCAAACGTGACTATTTCGCCTATATGATACTTACTAACTTCAAATCGATATATCTCGATTCCTAGACGTGACCCAACGAAACGCTGGGACACGTATAACTTTTTTTTTACCGATATAATTTTTCCCGGGAGTCAGAACCCAGGCGGATTTTGGCTGTCGCTCAGTGTAATGTAAGATTTATTTTTGATTTATTTACATAATTTTTTATTGTGTTTTCTTCGTGTTTGATATAAATTTTTGATTAGTCATTCCCGTTTGTTTTTATATAAAATTCCAATCGCTTCACATCCTAGGTTATGATTTAACTAAAGTCCGAATGGCCCGAATGGCATTACGATGGGGAGTATATCATTACAATTTATTGTGTTTCCATAGGCATTTAAAAATGATTTAAGCTGCATATGAAATTGTTCGGCTGTACCAACCGTTCTTGAAATAAATCTGATTTCAAACTAAATATTTAAAAAAGTAGGAGTGAATGTTTTAGTTCTCCTCACAAGGTAATATACACTCGGTAATATACACAAATACAAAGTCAAGTACTTCGATCACTTCGTCCATAAAACGCTGAAAAGCCAGAGTTGCGTTTCTCAGACCATAAGTCATTATAAAAAATTTTAAGTGACTTAAAGTAATAGTAATCGGAGTTTGTTAATCCTGTAAATTGGTGGTAGGCGCGGGCAAGTTCGATATTTGAAAACATATTTCTTACTACATGCTCTAAAATCATTTTGTTCTTTTTAGGACCTAAAGGCAGTGGAGATGAAACAACAGAGGAAGGGCTAATGAATCCAAACTACAAGACACTACCTTGGTACCAATAATTTATGATTTTACTTAGAATATGCTTATTTTACAAACCTTGTGTGTTTCATATAGTTTATACAAAAACTAAAAGACGAGTTTAATTGTTGCTTGTGCAAAAAACCAAAATACAATTAATATAATTTTAAATCTAATAATTTAAATGAAGTATGCTCCGTCAATAACTGCTGGACATGTTTTAATTTTACCGAGTGTTGTCGTTATTGTGATTTTGAATGATTGGTGATTTTGCCATGTATTACCGCTACATATTTAGTGGATATTTTCGTTTAAATAAAATATTGACGATCACTGGCGTTTTGTTGATTTGAAGTTTGAGGTTGAACAAAAATTTTAAAAATCTAAAACTAGTCATAAATTGACAAAATATCAAGTTTTCCGTACAAAACGACAATATCCACTAAATATGCTGTTGTTCCAAGAACAAATGAATTTGCGTAAACCCAAATGCATTTTAACAAATTCTTGTGGGGTTCGGGAAGTAAGCTGCGTTTTAGCTCCATATGAATTTTGATATGAATACTCTTTGAAAGCAATTAATCTCTGTAAATCCGAAGCTGTGATTAATAGTTTATCTGGCGTAACCATTAAATACTACTTAAGCATCGTTAAAATTTGTTGCAAAACAGATAGGAAATCTATCAAAGTCTTTATTCCCGCAAAACAATTTTCAAATCAAGATATAATGAGAAACAAAAAAAACGTACAAACAGAGACCATAAATTTGTTCCATTCACAAAGGATATTACAAATTTGAATAAAATAGAATAGAAAATAAAAAAAAAAATAAAATAAATAAATAAAATAAAATAGAATTTTTTTTTAATATTTTTACTGGAATAAACTCCAAAATTTATTGTTTTAAATGTATTTGGACATGTGCTATGTGTCTTTGTGTATTAATTTAATTTTTTTTTACTTTTTTATTTATTATTTTTTATTTTTTTTTTTATTTTTATTTATTTATTTTATTTTACTATTTTATTTTATTATTTTTAGTATAATTTTATTTCATATTTTTATATTTTTATTATATTTTATTATATTATTATTATTTATTATTTTTATTATTATCGTTTATTATTATTATTATTTATTATTATTATTTATTATTATTTATTACTATTATTATTATTTATTATTATTATTTATTATTCATTATTTCTTGCTATTATTTATTGTTATTTTTAATTGTTTATTTATTATTTATTATATATTTATTACTTTTTTATTACTTGTACATTATTTATTTATTATTTATTATATTTATTTATTAATTTTTTTTATTTTATTTTTTATATTTTTATTTTATTATTTTTTTTTTTTTTTTCAGTTTACTTTATTATATTTATTTCATTTATTTATTTATTTTATTTTTTTAAGAAATACATTCTTATTTATTTAATTTTAATTTTTTTTATTTTTTCGTTACTTTTTCAGTATAGTATATCAGTAGATTAAAGGAATTGTAATTCTTAATTTCTAAATTTGTTTCAGCAAAATCGGACTAGTCGTTCTCGAGTTATGTCAAAAAAAGAACCCCAAACGTGACTATTTCGCCTATATGATACTTACTAACTTCAAATCGATATATCTCGATTCCTAGACGTGACCCAACGAAACGCTGGGACACGTATAACTTTTTTTTTACCGATATAATTTTTTTCCCGGGAGTCAGAACCCCAGCGGATTTTGGCTGTCGCACAGTGTAATGTAAGATTTATTTTTGATTTATTTACATAATTTTTTATTGTGTTTTCTTCGTGTTTGATATAAATTTTTGATTAGTCATTCCCGTTTGTTTTTATATAAAATTCCAATCGCTTCACATCCTAGGTTATGATTTAACTAAAGTCCGAATCGCCCGAATGGCATTACGATGGGGAGTATATCATTACAATTTATTGTGTTTCCATAGGCATTTCAAAATGATTTAAGCTGCATATGAAATTGTTCGGCTGTACCAACCGTTCTTGAAATAAATCCGATTTCAAACTAAATTTTTAAAAAAGTAGGAGTGAATGTTTTAGTTCTCCTCACAAGAATTATTTGCCAATAAAACGTCGGTAATATACACAAATACAAAGTCAAGTACTTCGATCACTTCGTCCATAAAACGCTGAAAAGCCAGAGTTGCGTTTCTCAGACCATAAGTCATTCTAAAAAATTTTAAGTGACTTAAAGTAATAGTAATCGGAGTTTGTTAATCCTGTAAATTGGTGGTAGGCGCGGGCAAGTTCGATATTTGAAAACATATTTCTTACTACATGCTCTAAAATCATTTTGTTCTTTTTAGGACCTACAGGCAGTGGAGATGAAACAACAAAGGAAGGGCTAATGAATCCAAACTACTAGACACTACTTTGGTACCAATAATTTATGATTTCACTTAGAATATGCTTATTTTACAAACCTTGTGTGTTTCATATAGTTTATACAAAAACTAAAAGACGAGTTTAATTGTTGCTTGTGCAAAAAACCAAAATACAATTAATATAATTTTAAATTTAATAATTTAAATGAAGTATGCTCCGTCAATAACTGCTGGACATGTTTTAATTTTACCGAGTGTTGTCGTTATTGTGATTTTGAATGATTGGTGATTTTGCCATGTATTACCGCTACATATTTAGTGGATATTTTCGTTTAAATAAAATATTGACGATCACTGGCGTTTTGTTGATTTGA
This sequence comes from Diogma glabrata, assembly GCA_963693315.1. Lineage (NCBI taxonomy): Eukaryota > Metazoa > Arthropoda > Insecta > Diptera > Cylindrotomidae > Diogma > Diogma glabrata. The sequence goes on from OY856187.1 coordinate 391,832,125, forward strand.
AGTTTGAGGTTGAACAAAAATTTTAAAAATCTAAAACTAGTCATAAATTGACAAAATATCAAGTTTTCCGTACAAAACGACAATATCCACTAAATATGCTGTTGTTCCAAGAACAAATGAATTTGCGTAAACCCAAATGCATTTTAACAAATTCTTGTGGGGTTCGGGAAGTAAGCTGCGTTTTAGCTCCATATGAATTTTGATATGAATACTCTTTGAAAGCAATTAATCTCTGTAAATCCGAAGCTGTGATTAATAGTTTATCTGGCGTAACCATTAAATACTACTTAAGCATCGTTAAAATTTGTTGCAAAACAGATAGGAAATCTATCAAAGTCTTTATTCCCGCAAAACAATTTTCAAATCAAGATATAATGAGAAACAAAAAAAACGTACAAACAGAGACCATAAATTTGTTCCATTCACAAAGGATATTACAAATTTGAATAAAATAGAATAGAAAATAAAAAAAAAAATAAAATAAATAAATAAAATAAAATAGAATTTTTTTTTAATATTTTTACTGGAATAAACTCCAAAATTTATTGTTTTAAATGTATTTGGACATGTGCTATGTGTCTTTGTGTATTAATTTAATTTTTTTTTACTTTTTTATTTATTATTTTTTATTTTTTTTTTTATTTTTATTTATTTATTTTATTTTACTATTTTATTTTATTATTTTTAGTATAATTTTATTTCATATTTTTATATTTTTATTATATTTTATTATATTATTATTATTTATTATTTTTATTATTATCGTTTATTATTATTATTATTTATTATTATTATTTATTATTATTTATTACTATTATTATTATTTATTATTATTATTTATTATTCATTATTTCTTGCTATTATTTATTGTTATTTTTAATTGTTTATTTATTATTTATTATATATTTATTACTTTTTTATTACTTGTACATTATTTATTTATTATTTATTATATTTATTTATTAATTTTTTTTATTTTATTTTTTATATTTTTATTTTATTATTTTTTTTTTTTTTTTCAGTTTACTTTATTATATTTATTTCATTTATTTATTTATTTTATTTTTTTAAGAAATACATTCTTATTTATTTAATTTTAATTTTTTTTATTTTTTCGTTACTTTTTCAGTATAGTATATCAGTAGATTAAAGGAATTGTAATTCTTAATTTCTAAATTTGTTTCAGCAAAATCGGACTAGTCGTTCTCGAGTTATGTCAAAAAAAGAACCCCAAACGTGACTATTTCGCCTATATGATACTTACTAACTTCAAATCGATATATCTCGATTCCTAGACGTGACCCAACGAAACGCTGGGACACGTATAACTTTTTTTTTACCGATATAATTTTTTTCCCGGGAGTCAGAACCCCAGCGGATTTTGGCTGTCGCACAGTGTAATGTAAGATTTATTTTTGATTTATTTACATAATTTTTTATTGTGTTTTCTTCGTGTTTGATATAAATTTTTGATTAGTCATTCCCGTTTGTTTTTATATAAAATTCCAATCGCTTCACATCCTAGGTTATGATTTAACTAAAGTCCGAATCGCCCGAATGGCATTACGATGGGGAGTATATCATTACAATTTATTGTGTTTCCATAGGCATTTCAAAATGATTTAAGCTGCATATGAAATTGTTCGGCTGTACCAACCGTTCTTGAAATAAATCCGATTTCAAACTAAATTTTTAAAAAAGTAGGAGTGAATGTTTTAGTTCTCCTCACAAGAATTATTTGCCAATAAAACGTCGGTAATATACACAAATACAAAGTCAAGTACTTCGATCACTTCGTCCATAAAACGCTGAAAAGCCAGAGTTGCGTTTCTCAGACCATAAGTCATTCTAAAAAATTTTAAGTGACTTAAAGTAATAGTAATCGGAGTTTGTTAATCCTGTAAATTGGTGGTAGGCGCGGGCAAGTTCGATATTTGAAAACATATTTCTTACTACATGCTCTAAAATCATTTTGTTCTTTTTAGGACCTACAGGCAGTGGAGATGAAACAACAAAGGAAGGGCTAATGAATCCAAACTACTAGACACTACTTTGGTACCAATAATTTATGATTTCACTTAGAATATGCTTATTTTACAAACCTTGTGTGTTTCATATAGTTTATACAAAAACTAAAAGACGAGTTTAATTGTTGCTTGTGCAAAAAACCAAAATACAATTAATATAATTTTAAATTTAATAATTTAAATGAAGTATGCTCCGTCAATAACTGCTGGACATGTTTTAATTTTACCGAGTGTTGTCGTTATTGTGATTTTGAATGATTGGTGATTTTGCCATGTATTACCGCAACATATTTAGTGGATATTTTCGTTCAAATAAAATATTGACGATCACTGGCGTTTTGTTGATTTGAAGTTTGAGGTTGAACAAAAATTTTAAAAATCTAAAACTAGCCATAAATTGACAAAATGCCAGCAATATCAAGTTTTCCGTACAAAACGACAATATCCACTAAATATGCATTCGTTCCAAGAACAAATGAATTTGCGTAAACCCAAATGCATTTTAACAAATTCTTGTGGGGTTCGGGAAGTAAGCTGCGTTTTAGCTCCATATGAATTTTGATATGAATACTCTTTGAAAGCAATTAATCTCTGTAAATCCGAAGCTGTGATTAATAGTTTATCTGGCGTAACCATTAAATTCTACATAAGCATCGTTAAAATTTGTTGCAAAACAGATCGGAAATCTATCAAAGTCTTTACTCCCGTAAAACAATTTTCAAATCAAGATATAATGAGAAACAAAAAAAACGTACAAACAGAGACCATAAATTTGTTCCATTCACAAAGGATATTACAAATTTGAATAAAATAGAATATTATAATTGAAGAATTTATTCTAAATTGAAAATGATTTGAATAACAAAAATTCTACTACTCTTTCCTTGGTGCTCATTCTTTGTCAATTTTGAATAGAAATTCATTTAAAATAAGGCTTAAATGTTATCAATGGAAAACAGGTCAAACTTTGGATACGCGATTCTAAAAATTATAAAAATAAGAATTTGAAATAATATTTTATACGGTTTTAGATGTTTTCAATATAACACGACATTGATTTGAATAATAAGATAAATATCGGTGATTTGATTTTTATGTGTGGGATTATTTTTGAACACAAAGAATACGCTGAAGGCTTAAAATCGTTATGTTTTGGTTAAACATATTTTTTAACTAATGTATGAATGAAAAGCAAAGATTGTGGCTTTGTTAAAAACAACATATTCTTATTCACACAACAGCCCTCTGTTAACAAAAATTATCTCATGTACGTTTTAGAAGCGATCAATTAGCATACAGTGAAGAATGCACAACTTCGTAAAGCTTTAAATTTAAATTGCTCTAATAAAGGTAGACCTAGACAACGCTGGCGTAATGACATCATCCAAGACCTTCGTGATATAGGATGTCGAAACTGGGGTCAACTGGTCATGGAACGAGATGATTGGAAGCTGGTGGCACAGACGGCAAAATCCCTCCATGGGATGTAAACGCCAGAGAGAGAGAAAATAAATTTAGGAAACGCTAGCAAATAGATTTCACAAATATCTCAAAAAATTAGATCACATTTTCCCAGTTCTCAGTCTTATCAAAAATTTCTGTTTAATTTCTTTAAACCATAAAAATTCCTTTCATATGGGTTGTTGTACCAAAAAAATAATGTCACCGAACTTTTTTTATTCATTCATGTTTTGAAAAAAAAAAAAAATTAAAAAATAAAATACATTTTTATGGTTCCAATTTTTTCGGAAATATTTTTGGTTGGTTTTTTTTTCTGTTGTTATTTTCATGGTTTCGCTTTTGTTAAATTGATTTACGATAGAAATCTTGAATTAATTTTCTATTGAAATTATAATTTTATGATAATAGAAAAAGAATATGATAATATACAGAAGTTGTTTTGATTTTGTTAAACATATATTAAAATGCTAATTTGAAATGCAATTTTTGGAATGGTTAATGGATAGAATTCTGTAATTTATGGGATTTTTGGAAAGTTCGTTTAAGGCGAATAAATTGATATTATATTGTGACAAAAAATTACCCCATGGAAACAGTTTATGAAGACCTAGTAGACAAACATAAAATATAACATATTCAGACACAAACTTTAATGAGTCACGAGCATTGCGATTAAAAAATTATTTTAATATGATTATTTTTTATATTATTTCTAATTGATAAATTTATGTTATTTCCAACTTCTTTCTAGTTTGATTGTAGAAAATGTATAGTATATAATTCGATAAAATAATATTATTTACTCAAACAAATTTAAAGTACTCAATAAGCTTCTGTTTTAAAGTTTAATTAACATAAAATATTTATAAAATTCTGTGTTCGTTATACATTATACAATTATTCACAAATGTTTATGTTATATAACTATTTTTTTTAAAAGATGGGGAATAAGCTACTACTGTCTTCCAATCACTTCTTACACTAAAGTAGAAAGTCTTTATTTATCGCCCGGTGAGAAGATAAAATATTCTATCACAATCGTTTATATTAATTCAATTCATTATTAAAACAAAACGAAATAAAAATAAAACGAAAGATTAAAAGTCTGTAAATCAATATATAATAGCTGGATATGACAAGTAAATGCGTTCAAACAACTTATCTTAGACACACAACTGATCGTTTTTTTATTTCTATATTTACTATTTTCTCTTCACCCGGTGCAGAATTATTTGCTATTTTATTGATATATGGGTAGTTCTACAAACATGGGAATTTTGGACGGCTCCGCTTATTTCGCATATTAATATGAAAAAAAATTTTTTTTTTCAAATGAAATTTATAAACCTTAACTATGTCTAGCAGGTCACCCAAAATAAACCCGTTGCGAAATATATTTCTTTTAAAAAAATGATTTGTTACGAAGCAGTTGTACAATCTCTTTAATTTAGAGTCGTTATAATTTCTCACATGCATTAATTTATAAATTGAGGTCAATATATTACTGCTCGTTTACTTTAATGCCAAGAACTTTTGAAATTGTTTTATTACTTTTTCGAACACAATTTCTTACATTCAATTCGTAATCATCTTTTACATATTTTTTTTTTTCAAGTTTGTTACGAAGCAGATGTGCAATCTCCTTAGTGGGTTTCATTATCGTTAAAAAAAAAACAAAAATCTACCAGATAATGCCTACCATTTTTTTGTTGTCGTTGCCTTTCTCGAGCTATAAATACCAGCCGATAGAGGCCCTCTTTCGCTTAGTCCATTGTTTTTTATTTTGACGTCTGGCTTGTTTACTCTTTTCGTGAGGTTGTAAAAAAATTATTGCTGATCGCCATGTTATTAAACTTATAGATCTGATGGAATTTTTTTTTTCAGGTTTTCGGATGGTTAGAATAAGAATCTTTTGGCGAGACGTTCCATCTTTTTGCTGTTACACGATTGGCGAGCCGAATACAATCCTCTTTTGGTGCTGAGGTATGATTATATTATTGGTAAGTTGATTGGTTCAAAATTCTTGGTGATTTGAAAACCATTTTTCCTAGTTAATGCTAGGAATCGGTATAGTTAAATTTTTTTTGTGTCAATCGCGTTAAGATAGACAAAAAAAGTGATAAAACAAAACGAACGAATAATAAAAAAACATAACCCTAAAAAAAAGAAATGGTGTTCGCTTTTCTCAGGCGGAGCGATACATTAAACGTTTAATTTATATTGTGACTTTCTAGTCTTTTGTGTTGTGAGATCACCGGATCATCTTAACTGTATAAAATAGTAACAAATCAAAATTAAAAAAAATATATATACTCTGTCATAGTGTTAAGTAGCTAATCTAGTTAAATATTATAGAAAAGAACAAAAAAAATATTTTCGTTGGTGGTTGTGTTTGTAGTTCAGCAATTTCTTTCAAACAAAGAAATAAAACCAAAAGAACACAGAAACATAGTTCTAGGTTCAATTAATTGGTGTATGTTAGTATAACCGAAATCCATAGTAATTCAATTAATTGGTGCAAGTTAGTATAACTAAAGTCCGTCCGTATCTGTCCGTATACACCATTACTGCCCTCGTTGTATTAATAAACATTTTCATACAACTATTCCATCTGGTCATCTGTAATTTAGAATTGGTGCTCATTCTACCCATGTGTTTGATTAAAACTGTTGGTTGAAAACAAATCATTATCAATTGATATATATGGACTATTGAGGATTATTATTTTGGATTCATGTGGATTATTGAAGTTCTTCACCTCTAATTACCGATTCTGATGTTTATGTTTATCGGATCACAGTGGCGCGTTAAGATTTGATTATTGGCTATTAGTGTTTTGGATTCATGTGGATCATTGAAGTTCTACACATTTAATTACCGATACTGTCGTTTATGATTATCGGATCACAGGGGAGTGTTAATATTTGATCATTGACTATTGCTGTTTTGAATCAAGCTGATCACGGAAGATTCTAATACGTAACTATTATCACTGGATTACTGATGCTGATGCTAATTACTAGTTGATCACTGTTGAGTGTTACCATTTGATCACAGAGGATTGCTTGATTGACGCGGATGATTGAGAACCGGTATCAGTTAAGCAATATAATTTCACCCTTCTTTCATCCGATATTTGACCTCATGATGATCGGCTAAATGGATAACATTGAGTGGGATATGGACTAACTATGGGGTGAGTAAGCTTTTTATATATATATATATATATATATATATATATATATATATATATATATATATATATATATATATATATATATATATATATATATATATATATATATAATATATATATATATATATATATATATATATATATATATATATATATATATATATATATATATATATATATATTATATATATATATATATATATATATATATATATATATATATATATATATATATATATATATATGGGCATGTATGTATGTATGAATGGGTGCATGTGTGAATTATGTGTGTATATATACATGGGGGGGAGGGGGTAAATATGAGAGCGTGTGTGAATATGGTCATCAGTATGGGTGTGTGTGCGTGTTTGAGCGTATGAGGTGCAAGAGCGTATGAATGTGTGATTAAATGTGGGGTTGGACTTGGTGATCGCGGTTTTGTTCACGTATGGGGGTCGCCAGAGTCTCATTCTTTCACTAGCTTCTTTTCTTATCCATTCTTATCATGTGACACGCGTACATTACTAGTATTTGTGCTAGAGCAGCAGGTAATCTTCGTTCGACCCCACTTACTGAAGCTAGTTTGGGGCTTTAAAAATCTCGCTAGGTGCTCGGCCTGCTATGCCACTTCATTGGTTACCAATGAAACACCATCTACACTACAGATTCAAAACGTCAAATTATCAGTCCCCTGACGTGTCCCACCTTGAAAGTCAAAAATGGTAAACTAAATAAGCAATGATTCTAGGTATGTAGAGACAAATTTACACTGTAGTAATAATTTCGAATAATGATGCTTTTATAATGTGTAAATAATCATAACATTACTCTATATTTCATATTAGATATATCTTATTAAATTTTGTCCCACGAATTTGTTATTATTCTCCTGCCCAATCAAAACACATTGAAAATATCGGAAACTCATATTTCTATCAAGTTAGCGCGTCACAGGAATTAATTAAAGTTCAATAAAAATAATATTGCAAGTGTTTTACTTAGTCCGAGGTTTTATCAATCAAAACAGTCATCATTACTAGCAAGATCGTGTGTTGTCCAGTCAAATTATCACTCCACTGACAAATATTTACGTAAAAAGTATTTTAATTACAGGAAATTTTGTAGTTTTATACGTCGGGAATATGTATTGCCTTGGTATAGAAGCCGTTTATTTTTTTTAGACGTAATTTTGTCATTTTAAAGCGAAATACTGATAAATTGATAAATTATCAGTCCCCTGGTCTCAGTGACTTAAATATTTGGGATTTTGACTTAAATAAATGTTTATTTCGTGTTTTGAGATAAATATTGAGATAATCTTGAGTTAATTTAGGAGTAAGAAGGATTTCTTTTTATTGTGGCTCTTGTATTTTTTTTTTGACTGGCCACATTCATAAAAGTCTAACTGAAACTACTTGCCAGAACTTATACGCAAAAACATGTCATGCCGTAATTAGCTCCATTTTCTTCCTTCGTGTGTAGACCCATATTTATTTTGTTTGAGTAAATTAGTTGGTGAATAGATTTAAGAAATGTAAGCTCGTTGCAACTTTTGTTATTAATTAGTTTTTTTTTGAAAGAATAGAAAAAACGTTGTGGGCTTTTCCTGAGAACAGGATAGTAGTAAATACATTTGGCTTGGATTCTAGAAGTGAAAAGAATACAAATAAATTAAATGGTGATTAAATGAAATAAATAGAAAAAAAGAAAATTCAAAAGACATTGTTTTCTTGGTTGCATTATCAGTTGCATTTTTGTTACATCAGTTGTTTTACTGCTAATAAAATTCAACGAATGGTGACATCAGCAATTACATCAGTTAAGTTCAGTTTATGTCTATAACAAATTCACGACACATTTTATTACATCAGTTATTATCTGTGATATTAGATTGACAACAACCTCAACGATTGTCGACATTAGTTTTTACATCCCGAATTCAACGATTGCTGACATCAATTATTACGTCAGTTACTTTATTTGATATTATATCGATGATTGCAAACAGCATTTTTTTGTAACTTTATCCATTACATGATTAAGTTGGTGAAGATGATAGGTTAAGTGAATTTTAATGGAATGAGGAGCGGGATCGGACCAACCATAGGTTGATCGAGACCTTTAATAAGTTTTTAATGTAGTTTTTGTTTTTATATTGTCGTTGATGTGATGATCATAGCATCTCAGTCCTTTGGGGTCATCACAGTCTCTTTTTTTAATATTTTTTGATTATACCATCTTTTTGCGTGCGATTCTGTTAATTTGTACTGGACAAGGAGGGAATATTATTATTCGAAGTCACATGACTAAAGTTTTTCGGATTGCAACATCGCTTGGCACGACGTCCCTTCGTTTGCTTCCTGCTAGTGGTTCACAAAAGTACTCAAGGTTCATTACAGGATCAACAACAACAACTATCAATGGCACAGAAATGAAGAAAGTTTGTAGTAAACTGGTTGATAAGTTTCTGATTTCAAAATAGGCATAGACTATAGTTTTGTTAGGATTCTACATCATTCTAAAAGAAAGTGAGTGACTGCCATAAATCGGCAAGAATTTGTTGAGCAGATATTTTAATAGAATTATGGCATCGTGAAAAATAGGAGCAAGCATTGTTACATCTCTGACATTTTATAGTTCGTAAAACCGTGAAGAGAGCATGCTTCTGTTTTTCGCGTAAAAATTTGGAACAAATTTTGGATGCACTTTTAAGATTGCGAATAATATCGGGAAAATAATTTGTAAATCACGTAAAAGAAATAAATAAATCACAATAATAATATTTTATTTCAATATATTTTAATAAATTTCTTTTTATTATTAATTTCCCTTTTTAGATTTATATAGTTTTTATTAATTATTTACATAAATTTCACAAGTTCATTTTTTTATTAAAAATATTTATCAAATCGCCAATATCTTAATCTCCTTTTTTTGATGCTTATAAGGTCGTCATCATGCGAAATCCCTGTATTATAGGTACGTGGAATGTGAGAACAATGCTACCACCGGGAAAGCTTGAAAAGCTGTTACTAGAAATGGACAGACATAATTTAGATATGGTAGGATTGAGTGAAGTAAGATGGGAAGGAAGAGGAGATTACTGGAATGGAAATTACAGAATAATATATACTGGGAATAGACAAGGCGAGAATGGAACAGCAATAGTTTTAAATAAAAAATGGGGTGAACAAGTAGAAAATACCATACATCACAGTGATCGTCTTACAGCAGTAAAAATTAAAACCACTGCTACAGACTTAATTATTATTCAAGTATATATGCCCACAGGTAGTCACCCAGACGAACAAATAGAAGAAATGTATAATGACATTGACACAATAATAGATACAGCCAAAGACAAAGACAATGTAATAGTCATAGGAGATTTTAATGCAGTTATAGGTGAAAGTATACACAACATGAAACCACAAGTACAGAAGAGAAAAAACAAACCGAGTTAATGGATCTCACTAGTCTTAAGGACAGAAAAAAGCAATATATGAGTGCAATATAGCAATAAGTTAGGAGATAAATTAGTAACTTATAAAAACACTCTAGAAAATAATATCGAATATGATCCTAGTCACATAGATATAGAAAATAGATGGGAAAATATAAAAGAAATAATAAAATCAAGTGCCAATGCATGTATAGAGAAAAAGAAGTGAATACCTAGGGAAAAGTGGTTAACAAATGAGATAATAGACTTGATGCTAGAACGAAGAAAGTTGCGAAACAAACAAGATGAACACAGCATTAAGCAATATAAAGTCAGACAAGTGCGAATAAAATTCGCTCGTCAAGGGTCCGTGAATGTAAAGAAAACAATATCAAAATAATTTACATAAAGTTGTGTTGTAAAGGTTTATATTGCCAGACCATAGACACATAAAAACTAAATGGTTCATCGTAAATATCAATAGTTAATGTTAATCTCATCTAAATTGATCGAAATAATATAAAAAATATTACTTTAGGTTAAATGATATCCATAGCTATTTATGGTAGCTAAGGAACGACTCAATTCTGTTAAACAACGACGAAATTTAGGGGTGGAGTGGTGTTAACGCTAAAAATAGGACTTTTTTGACAATAATTCAAAAACTGTGCATCGCAAGATTCTAAAATAATTGTAATGTTTCTTAATTTTGGTGTTCTTTCAAATGACACTCATGCGAGCTAAAAAACCTTTTTTTCACGATTCCCCACTCCTATCCCCTAAACACGTAGAATTAAAACTACTTGAGGCTTCGCTATATTTTTCGTTAAGGGTTTATCAAATTTCCTATCCCTATGAATTTTTCCAAATTTTTCTCTCAATCAACGAAGAAACGTATAGGGGAGGGGGACCAACTTTTTGTTGCACTTTTTTGAGAATAATTCAGAAACGGTGCATCGCAAAATTCTAAAAAAACTGTATTGTTTTTTAATTTTGGCGCTCTATCAAATGACATCCCACTCATGCGGGTCAAAAAACAATTTTTCACCCTTCCCCACTCCCATCCCCTAAACACATAGAAATAAAATCACTTGAAGCTTCGCTATATTTTTCGTGTTTTTTATAGAATTATAGGCTCATCGCTTTACTAAAATTTTCAGTTCTTTCTATAGCAACAATTTTTTTATGTTAGATTACATAAGTTCGACATTTAGGTCGGTGCTTGAAAAACAACGTATAATTTTAACAATATTTAAAATTAACAAAAGATCAATGTTTGACTTAAACAATAGCATATTAAACAAATATTAACCCTAAAATAATTGCAGGTTATCGAACTTACCATTCAATTAAAACTCAACATTTTCTAAAGTTATACAAGAAATTTATTAAACCAGTAATTATGAATGGATTACAAACGTGGATCTTAACACAAACTAACAAATCACATCAATCTGATTTGAACCTTGAGAATTTACGCCACCTTTTGGGCCCACTTTAGCATACAATACAATACAATATACAATAGATAGTAAAGGACCGTGATAATTTTGAAATAAAGTCTTCTTTCTTTTGGATAACTGGTTATATTCACTCTAAAAGAGTTGCTGAGATTAAGAATTGCTGCTCTAAGAATCAGTATAAAGGTTGACATGACTAAAAATGTACACGCCAGTCCCACTCGATATTGCTATTCGGGTTAAAAAAGCTTTATTTCACCTTACCATTCCTACCCTTTCAAAACGATTAATAAATATTTGATACATGGGGGGGCGGTCTGAATTTTGAACATTTTTGATCATAACTCAAAAACTGTGCACCGCAAAATTCTAAAAAAAATTGCAATGATTTTTAAATTAGGTGCTCTTTCAAATGACACTCCATTCGCTTAGATCAAAAAAAGTTTTTTTTTACCCTCTCTACCCCGGTGCCCTAAACACACAGAAATATAATTATTTGAGACTTCGGTATAATTTTCATACAAAATTTACCAAATTTCCTAGCTCTGTAAATTTTTTCAAATTTTTCTGTCAATCAGTGTCGAAACGTAGGGGGGGAACGGTTTGAATTTTGCACTTTTTTGTCCATAACTCAAAAACTGTGCACCACAAAATTCTAAAAAAAACTGCAACGAATTTTAAATTAGGTGTTCTTTCAAATGACACCCCACTCGCTTGTCGCTTGGGTCAAAAAAGTTTTTTTTTTACCCTCTTTACCCCGGTCCCCTAAACACTCATAAATATAATTATTTGAGACTTCGGTATAATTTTCATACAAGATTTACCAAATTGCCTAGCTCTGTGAATTTTTTCAAATTTTTCTGTCGATCAGTGTCGAAACGTAGGGGGGGGGAACTGTTTGAATTTTGCACTTTTTTGTCCATAACTCAAAAACTGTGCACCGCAAAATTCTAAAAAAAACTGCAACGATTTTTAAATTAGGTGTTCTTTCAAATGACACCCCACTCGCTTGGGTCAAAAAAGTTTTTTTTTTACCCTCCTTACACCGGTCCCCTAAACACACAGAAATATAATTATTTGAGACTTCGGTATAATTTTCATACAAAATTTACCAAATTTCTTAACTCTGTGAATTTTTCCAAATTTTTCTGTCAATCAGTGTCGAAACGAAGGGGGGGGGGGGGGAACGGTATGTTTTTGACAATAACTCAAAAACTGTACACCGCAAAATTCTAAAAAAAATTGCAATGATTTTTAAATTAGGTGCTCTTTCAAATGACACCCCACTTGATCACATTTTAAATAGTGTTTTTACCCCTCCTCATTTCCACCCCCTTAATAAATCTAATTATGAGAATATGACACTTTTATATATTTTTTATTAAAACTGTACTAATTTTTCTATCATTCCAAATACATTTGAAAATTTTCGATCAGTTAGGTTCGGAGCTAATCGAGTTAAGAAAACACGAAAAAAACGTCATTATTCAGAATTATACATAAAATGGTGAGGTGTAAAATTCCAAGATAAATTTTTAAGGAATACTGAAATGAAGCCCTTTCATATGATACCCTACTTGAATCTATAAAAAAATCTATTTTCTCAAAGGTCTCACATCGAACCCCTGTAAACCAAACGAAAACCACTTTAGTTTTATTTGTATTCATCATTTCATGTGGACAGATTAGTTTTATACGCACCTAAAATTTCAAGTCCATAGCATTTATAGTTTACGAGATAATCGATATAATGTGAAAAACTCGTTTTACTCTCACCAATAGTGTTCCGTATAAAAAACGGAACCCTAAAAACTTTGACAAATAGATTAACCCTAAAATGTAAAGAAGCACAACAGAAGAATATTGAAAATCAATGTGATACAATCTTAAAATATATGTATAAAGGCAAAATGGACAAAGCATACAACGTAATCAAGAAACTAGATATTAAACATAAATCAAAAAGTACAGCAATTCTGGATGAAAATGGAAAACTATTACTAGATAATAAAAACATAGCTCAACGCTGGAAATCATACATAGAACAACTATACGACGGCGAACGACTTACAGATGAAGATTTAGAAATAGAAAGCTCAATAGATAACGACAATCTAGGCCCACCAATATTAAGGGAAGAATTTGATAAGGCGCTTCAAATGATAAAAAATGGAAAGGCAGTTGGACAGGATAGCTTAAACAAAGAACTTATAAAATATGCAGTTTGCGACCCCTTATTAAACGAAATATTCGAGTTAATCCAAAACATGTATTTAACAGGAAACATTCCAAACGACTTCCAAACGACAAAAACTGTTTTGTTACCAAAAAAAACCAAACACTCGTAAATGCGAAGAACACAGAACACTTAGTCTAATATCTCACGCTTCATAAATCTTAATCCAAATAATACAATATAGAATGAGACCTGCATCTGAACTCAACATTAGCGAAGATTAATACGGATTCAGAAGAGGAAAAGGAACAAGGGAGGCTATTCTAGCACTAAGACTAATTGGTAGTAGAAGAATTGATCTAGGCCTAGAAACACACATAGCATTTATAGATTTAGAGAAAGCGTTTGATAAAGTTAACTGGAAAAACATGATGACTACCTTAAGAAATATTGGATTAGATTACAGAGACATAAGAATATTATACAACCTTTATAAAAACCAAGAAACCGTAATAGAAATAGGAAACGAGACAAAAAAGGCAATAGTAAAACAAGGAGTAAGACAAGGATGCCCTCTTTCTCCACCCATATTCAACAATTTCATTGAAAATGCAATTAGAAAAGTTACAGAAACAGAAAGTGGAGGTGTCAAATATAACGGGGAACGCATATTGTTCATAAGATACGCAGATGACATTGCTGCACTAGCACAGACGCAGGAAGAACTACAGAAACTTGTAACTCTCATGGATACAGCATTTCAAGAAATAGGACTTAAAATAAATGTAAAAAAAAACTAAAACAATGACCATTCCCAGAGACACACCACCTTGCAATCTAATTAAATTACACAATACTCCAATAGAACAGGTACGATCATTCAAATATCTAGGCAGTATCATCAGCAATGACGCAAAATGCACCCCGGATATAAAAGCACGCATATCCATGGCCAAACAAGCTTTTAACAACAAAAAACATCTATTCAAATCTAAAATTTCAAAAACTGTTCGAAAAAGACTAATAAAAATATATGTCTGGAGCATTGCCCTATATGGCAGTGAATCATGGACAATGACACAAATAGACAGAGAAAAACTGGAGGCGTTCGAAATATGGTGCTGGCGAAGGATGGAAAGAATCAGCTGGATGGAAAAGAAAAGTAACCAAGAAGTGCTTGATCTCGTAAGAGAAAAAAGAAGCCTCCTAAACACCATTGAAAACAGAAGAGGAAAAATGTTTGGCCACCTTGTACGACATGACAATCTAATGAAAACCATAATAGAAGGAAAGGTAGAAGGAAAGAGAGGAAGGGGGAGACCAAGAAGAGCATTTATAGATCAAATCAAAGAGAAAGCAGATGTAATGTCGTACAGGGAGGTGAAGTCATTGGCGGGAAACCGCGAAACTTGGAAGTTGCTCCACCGACAACAGCTCAGCTCTTAAATAATAATAATAATAATAATAAGTTCGCAGTCACCAATGAACAGAAAGAGTTTTTATTTAATTTCAATTTTGAATTGGAATCTCCCCTTCGTGATCGGCGTAATTTAATTTGATCTGAAATTTCGAACTTAATATTTATCCGCGCAAATTTAGAGAGATCATTCAAATCAACTCATTGCTGAATACAATCTAGTACTATTTAGTACAATCTAGTACTATCTAGTAATATTTAATTTATAATTCACAATGTGTGCTTTGATCTTCCTTTTGACCTTTAATTTAATTTGTGCATTCTCTTCTATTCTGTATTTGTTTTGGTTTTTGATTAGGAAGTGATAAAAAAATACGATAGTAAACAAAATACAACCGAGGCAATTAAGATATCGGCTACAACAATAGATGTTTAAGATAAGTTGAATCTATATAATTTTAATATTTTCTTAACTCTAATTTATAAAATTTCATTAATTTATTATCTTTTAGTTATCATCTTTACCAACTTCTAAATATGATTTTTTAGTCAACGGTAAATACTGTGGTAAAATGTTTCCGTTTTGATATCAACCACAAGATCATAATTATTTAAGAAGCCAACATCAATCAGTAGAACAGCTACACTCACAATAATATAAGTGTGAATGAATATACGTTAAAATTTTCCTGGTAAAAGTTGAAAAGTCAATCAGGTTGGCTGCAACAAGGTTAAAGTTAAATTTCCACTGAGGTTTTGAGTAGACAAATTAGGACTAACACATTATAGACCATAAAGTAGTATGCTGACTTACTTAATTGTTTAGATAGGTTTTGAAAGTAGAGTGGACAAACATTTTTTATGCCATTTTGGAGGGTGTGTACCAAATTTGAGGTAATTAAAAGAAATACCTTCATAAATAAAAAAAGACTTGTGAGGCTCAGCACTATAGATAGTAATTGGTTTCAAACTCTTAGGAAAAAAATATGTTTCGTGATATGAGTTATTTGAAGGTATAGTTCAATTAAGACGGTTGAGATCACCAGAGTGAAATGGTTTTTTAATATAAAGTTATTTCTAGAGTTTTCTGATATGATACTAAGCATACCTTAGTTATAAGCCAGAGCTTTAGAGAAATTACATCAACATTACTTTACATCAACTTCGCTACCCATTTCTTGGAGCAACTTTTTAAAAACTGTACTGAAAAAATTTCTATGCCCAGTTTTTCAAATTTCCAGATGCTTTCAGAACGAAGGGAAACCGCACTATAAGCTTTTGTACTGATCTTCGTCAGAATTAGGTTACGCCAAAGACAGTTATTGCAGTTGCAAATAATTATAGGTAAGAGAGCCCTTACTCCTCACAGAATAATTCATTGTTACTAAACAGCTTATAATACTATGGGAAACCACCATGAGTTCAGGTACTATCCGCTAAAACTGTAAAGAAAACTGCAATGGATGCACTTGTTAATATATTGGTGAATCCTCCTAATAATTAAGTTAATTTATACAAACATTACATTGATTACAAAACAATGTTGATCGCGTAATCAACAACACCTTAGACAAAAATTCAGCATCACCCTTTACACTTTCAGTGCCAACTAGCAGTTAGACAATTTCATAAAAAGCATTCAACTTTAAAGAGAGAACTTCATAATTTGTCAAAAAATTTTCCCAGAACAAGAGAATTTACTCAAGCCTTGATCCTAAAAAATTATCATCAAACATCCTCGTTACTTCCAAAGAGATAACACGTTGGGACGAACATGCTACAAAAGGTGAAACCTCACACACATTCGACCAAAAAAAATCCTGAAATCCTTTGCATAGATTAAACCATGATTTTGTTAATGGATCAGTATTAATAGTAAATACTACTTAGTCTTTATTCTCTTCCAACAAAATAATTTAATCTTATAATTAGCTGTGTCGCTATCGTAAGAAATTGAATTACGATGGTTATCGCATAACTTCACGATGGAAAATGAGCTGTAGAGTATTTTTCTGTCGCTGGAATTAGATCACATCTCAAGAAAAAATTTTTAAATACGAAAAATTAAGTAATTCTTTCTAAATAGATATATTAGTATCTTTGATTATATAAAACAATCAGAAAAAAACGGAGATTTTTAACTTTTCCTGGAACTAAATATCTTTAAGCCATTCGAAATTGAATAACAAATTTCAAATAACATTTTACTTATTCACTTATTCTATGAATTTAGATATCTTTAAATTGTGAAACCGAAAAAAAAAATCATGAATTGAGTTCTAGAAAATCTTCAATTTGTTTTCAGATTAGCATAAAAATTTCTCAATTTTTCTTAACCACATAACACAGAAAAAATCCAAACCACATCAAATATCTAAAAACAAATTGGAATTTCTTGTAAGATAATCTTTACATGTGGAAAAAAATTTTTGGAAATCTAAAACATTTGATTTAAAGTATATACACGTGTTTAGTTTTCAAAATTTTCCAAAAGAGTGTGATTTTGTTATATTGAACAAAGAATTTCATTATTTGGAATAACTGAAACGATTTTTACCTTAATGTTGTATCCACTAAAAATTGGTATCTTTTGTATTTATCAGTACAAGTTTTGTGATAACGCAAATTTGGTCAACAAAGTGTACAAGTATGGAATCACTAGATTAAATGAGATCGATGACAGCCGCTATTTTGAAAAATAACAATCGTACCAGTGGTTTTTGAGACCGGATATATTTGGGTTGCTCTATATCTCAAAATGGAGTACGTATATTATTACTCCTATTTTTGTCGGAAAAATATGATTTCTCAATATTAAGAACTATTATACCAAATACCTTTTGGAATTTGTATGAGGAATTTTTCACCTGTGAAAAACCTTAAAGAACCAATATTTGGTTAGAATAATAACATTTTTTTGTACGAAATCCTCAAGGAAATAAATGAAACCTAACCAAATATTTCCCTTAGAAAACCCTTGTTTACTCTATTTTTTTTTGTTCTAGTAACAATAATAATATTATAATAATTAGTTAGTTTTGTCCTAAAAACAAAATGAAAATTAATAGTTGTCGTAAAAGAAAAGCAAACATTGCCTCTGTTTATTTTTAGAAAAGAAAATAAACCTTCATAATTAACATAATTTATTGTGTAGAAAATTTATAATTCAACTTGACACTTTCTTTATGTTGGTTTAGTTAGCTCTGAGTATTCGTACACAGTTATTTTGCGGAATAAGAAATGTTATGTTATGATATATAAATTTAGCTTGAATCGTTTTGTATCATACTAGGTTGAGTTAATCACAATAATGTCAAGAAGTTGAAAATGTAGTGGTGGTATCATAAATGATGGTAAATAAAATAAGCTGGCTACATCTCAACTGGTAGGCTTTCACAATTTAAGTCAAATTTAAAGAGGAAACGTACAGTTTTGCCACTAAAACACATTATCACCAAAAGACAACCTCAGCCAACTCATGAATCGTGGGGATCAATTCTAACTTGATGACTTCAAGTCATATGACTCGAAATTTGAAATTTCGAAAATGTAGTCAAAAATCTCGATTCTGTCTAAGTCATATGACTTTTCCCAAACTCATTTAAAATGTCAAAAAAGTCTTTCAAAAATATTGCTGATGCATAGACTGGCCTCACCACAGCTCTGGAAACATAATGTTCTGGATATAAAATTGGCTAATATCCATCAAATACTTTAGTATAGCTATGGCCGAAAAAATTAAAATTTTTTCATAAAAATTAAATCCCATATTAAAACTATTAAAATACATGTTTCCTGAAATTTTCATGAAAATTCAACTCACTAAATAAAGTTTCGATGAGGTCCGATAAAAACGCTTTATTTACTATTTTTTAACAAATCAAAACGAATTGTTTCGATTACTTTTCTCTGGTGGGAAGGAACAGCGAATATTTTCGAATATTTTCGGCCTACATAATATATTAATTTAAAACAAAAATTCAAAAACAAAATTATGTTAAAATGCAATTCGCAAATAGTAAAAATGTCCGTTTTCGTTCATAAATGATTGCATGTTTATGTTTATTTGTCAAAAATAAATTACAAATTTATAAATGTTATAAATATGTAATTTATTTTTGACAAATAAACATAAACATGCAATCATTTATGAATGAAAACGGACATTATTACTCTTTACGAATTGCATTTTAACATAATTTTGTATATGTGCCTACTAAAATGAAATAATATTTTATTATGTATGATTATGTTGTATGAAATAATGTTACTATTTCTGTTCGTTAAATTGTCTGCTAAACACAACTCGTCACCAAATTATTAGTCGATTGTTTTTCAACATTACCACTCATGCCATTTGAGGTTAAAAAAAAACCCAAATGACATTCGTAATAATGATTATGAAAAATAATCGACTATTATTTGACGACTCGTGATATTTTATATGACAATTCAACTCTCTAAAAAAAGTTTCATTAAGGTCCAATCAAAACGCTTCATTTACTATTTTTTAGCAAATCAAAACGATTTGTTTCGATTATTTTTTTCTGGTAGGAAGGAACAGCGAATATTTTCGAATATTTTCCGCCTACTTAATATATTAATTTAAAACCAAAATGCACATACAAAATTATGTGAAAATGCAATTTGCAAATAGTAAAAATATCCGTTTTCATTCATAAATGATTGCATGTTTATGTTTATTTGTTAAAAAAAAATTACAAATTTATAACATTTATGCGCCTACTAAGATGAAATAATATTTAATTTTGTTTGACAACAAAGGAATATGTTGTATGAAATAATGTTACTATTTCTGTTCGTTAAATTGTCTGCTAAATACAACTCGTCATCAAATTATTAGTCGATTATTTTTCAACATTACCACTCATGCCATTTGAGGTCAAAAATTTCCCTCGTGCGCTACGCGCACTCGGGACCTCAAATGACATTCGTAATAATGATTATGAAAAATAATCGACTATTATTTGACGACTTGTTATATTATATATGAAAATTCGACGATTTTTCCGCCCCTTATCATAAATTTAGTAAAAAAAAAGTCACGCGATTCGGTTTTTTGAGGTTAGGTTACACTTTTAATGTATCTTATCCCCCTAGATGGATTTGAAATTTAATCACAAACATTTTTCATTTTTTTTTTTTATGATCATTAGAGCCCGAAATATTTCAAAAATAGTGAAGCGACCTACTCAAAAAACACCAAAAAACCAGTTTTTGCCATTTTTGAGGCACTTCCGGACCTTTAAATTTGCTAAATAATTACATGCTCACTAACTTTTATGTCCTTAACATAAAACAAAAAAAAATTCAACTTTGCTCTTACATCAAATATATCACTTTTTTTTACTAATATGACTCCACTATACTCAAACATTAAAAGATCGTACAATTTGTTTATTTTTTAAATTCTAACAAGCGTTAATAAACAATTTGTGAAAATTATAATAATGTAATTAAATTAATTAATAAACAAATTTAAAAAAAAAATAAGCTTTGTATTTCAGAGTTTGATATTTATTTGCACGATCGTTTAGATAGATCGTTTTATGTAGGGTGAAATTTCTGTTGTAAATCAATTTAAAAAAAAAAAATTTAATTAACGAAACGCTCACTCTAAGTTTCTTATGTTGAACAAATTTATTTAATTGTTTAAAAAAAAATACAAGTTGGTAATACGATTTGACCCGGAATGTAGCATAGTTTTTGACACCTTTGGGTTTTGGGGTCGTCAGAGTCCTTTGTACTTTACACCATTGATTCCATCCCCTTTTAAAACTTATCGCTTGCAATTGGAATGAGCTAAAGAGGTAGATTCGAATAAATTAACTGAGTATGGCTGGAAACGACTCTAGGCGCGCCCGCGCGCAACTCCTCGGTGGTACACGATTATTATTCTTCGATCCTGAACCAACTGTTGCTCATTACAATTTTTCTGTCTGAATTTTTCTGTGGAAATTTTTTGAATTTTTCTGTGGACACCTTTGATTTTGGCATAGACAAAACTCTCATGCTGACGACTAGATCTGCGTTCAAAAGGGAGAGCATTGCAGGTCCAGATAGCAGCTTTGCTCGTCCTGTCTTCAACCCAATTCGAATCGCCAACAGGGGTTCGGTATTGTTCGCAAATCAATGCCACGTCCACTTGCTGATCTCTAACGGTTTGTGTCAGTAGGTCCTGTGCCGCCTCGCAGTGGTTAAGATTTATCTGGATACACTTAACCATGACGGGCAGAAGTCAGCCTTAGCGCTCTTTTGTAGGCTGGACATCTACTGCCTCCTGTAGAATGCCCATTAGTCCCTGTGGTTCCCGGCAAGCAAAGAGCACATTTTGGGGGCTCTTTGCATCCTTTTGATTTATGTCCTGTTCCTCCGCATCTAAAACATATCCCCGTTCGATCCACATCACTTTTACATTGCCTTGCTACATGACCGTAATCAAGGCATCTGTAACAGCGTGTTGGAGTGATTCGCTCGCGCAGTCTGCATCTTACCCATCCTATTCGGATGTGTCCAGACGCAACGAGCGCATGCGCTGATCGTTCAGGGAGGCTGATTAGTGCCGTCTGAGTCCCGTCTCGTAATGTCCTTAACGATTTGATTGCATTTGTTTGGACAGACCCAATTGTAGGAAATTGTGCCTGGATTGCAATGCAAATATCTTCTCTCGTTGTTATCTCGTCTAAGTCGCGACACTCTTTAAGAGTTTCTTGGCACACCGACCTAACACTCGCCGAGTCTCTGAGTGCTAGCTCTGCGTGCTCTTTAAGCTTTTGATTGTGTTCGCCTTTTTTAAGTTCAAGAAGCAGCTCACCTTTAGCTGTCTTCCTAATCTTGGTGACACAATCCCCGAGCTCTTTTAGTTCCGGGTTCTCTTTCATCTCTCTAAGCATTTCAGCATAGCTTTTTTCACCGGACCTAGATATTATTAAAGCATCCGACCGTGGTGCTCTTTTCGTAGGTTTGCGTGGTTCGTTTCGCGTAGGCTCAACAGGACGCGTTTTTTTGCTCCTCTTTTTCCGTTTTCTCACGTGTTACCACAGGGAGCACGTTTTGATTCGAGGGCTCGACCTGCTGTTCACTTGACCTGATCACGCTCTTCTCTGATCTTGATCTTGGTTCTTTCAAGATCCTTTTTCCTGTTTTAGGTTTTTTCGGTGAGGGCAGCTGTCCTTTCATGTCCTCACCATTTCCACTTCGTCGTCTTTTTGATTTTTCATCGACGCTTGGTTTTAAGGTCGGTGAAGTTTGACACACTTTGTTCACTTGTGGCCTGACGCTTTGGACAACAGTAAGGTCATTCCCAGCCGATTTGTGCAACCGTTCGATTTCGTTCACAAGGTTCCTAAACGTTAGATTTATGGTCCGTGTGCTCGACATCAGTTTTTGCAGCTGCTCAATTTTACAGCTGACTACCAATAAGGTTTCTATGCCATTGCTATAGACACCCTATGTACCTCCTACTGGTATCACCTGGTTTGTCGCTGGTTGTTTTGGTGTAACTGCCTTCATCGTGACGTTTAATGATGGTCCACTGACGTTTATTGTTCTCGCGTTACCTAGATCCGGGCGCTCGGTAGCATTTTGCGGTGCATTTCTCGCAGCAGATGGTACAGGAGGCACTTTTGGCACCATTTTATTGTTATTGGCTTGCAATCCAGCGGAAGTGCATGGACTGTCGCTCAAACTATTGCTTCGTTTTAATGGTGACCTAGCCATCTTACTGCTCCTGGCAAACCCCTGCTCTGGCTTCTTCTTGTCACTTGTAGTACTAGCTGATACAGCGGCCAAGTTTGCCACCACTGTATCATTGCAGTCGCTGGATATCGACGACTGGGAGCCTGCTTGCTCACTCACTGCAGTCGCCGGCACTGGGGTACCTAATCCCTGCGCCGTAAGTCTTGATCCTAAATCACCCTCCATGTTGTTTTATTTTCGGAGTTTTTCTTCTCTTAGCATTTTATACCTACTGCCAGGTGGAAATAACCAGCCGCTTCTAACATGAAGACAGACGCTGACCAGTGAGCCGCCCACTGTGGGACAGACGCTCGTGGATTTATGTTGCGCTCTTGGTCGGGGACTGCTTATTCGCGTATTCGCAGCTCACCTAAATTCAACATATCAGTATGTAGGCCACACATCAGTGTGTGTGTGTGTGTGTGTGTGTGTGTGTGTGTGTGTGTGTGGGTGTGTGTGTGTGTGTGTGTGTGTGTGTGTGTGTGTGTGTGTGTGTGTGTGTGTGTGTGTGTGTGTGTGTGTGTGTGTGTGTGTGTGTGTGTGTGTGTGTGTGTGTGTGTGTGTGTGTGTGTGTGTGTGTGTGTGTGTGTGTGTGTGTGTGTGTGTGTGTGTGTGTGTGTGTGTGTGTGTGTGTGTGTGTGTGTGTGTGTGTGTGTGTGTGTGTGTGTGTGTGTGTGTGTGTGTGTGTGTGTGTGTGTGTGTGTGTGTGTGTGTGTGTGTGTGTGTGTGTGTGTGTGTGTGTGTGTGTGTGTGTGTGTGTGTGTGTGTGTGTGTGTGTGTGTGTGTGTGTGTGTGTGTGTGTGTGTGTGTGTGTGTGTGTGTGTGTGTGTGTGTGTGTGTGTGTGTGTGTGTGTGTGTGTGTGTGTGTGTGTGTGTGTTTGTGACTAATATTCTCGATCTCTTGAATTCTGTGTGGACACGATACGATTTTTTTCGATATGTACTGAAGACAAAAGTTACGGAAGTTAACTTTTTCTGCGTCTAAACCATGGTACAAAGAATAATTAGATATGCTTAACAGCTCGTTTATTTCTCACTCTTTTATTTGTGTGACGTCACTGCATGATATTTTACAAGTAGCACTAACAACAACAAAATATAAAATTGGTTATATTTTGGCACCTATGACGTCACGCGAAGAAAGAGAAAATAAAGAAAAAAAGTTGCGAGCATATCTTATTATTCCTTGTATCATGGTCTAAACACACTTTTCATATCAATAATAAATGTTACAACTTACGATTACCGACCAACATCTAACTAATCACTTGACTGTTTTGATTCAGATGCAAATAATCACCACCAAACTATCCTGCATTTCAAAAACAACCAGACAAAACAAATAAAATATTTAACTACATTGTTGTTACATTTAAACTGCATTTCAAAATCATATCTCATTTGTAACAATTTTAACCTAAATTTTTGAAGTATCATTGAAATCTACATTCAAAGTATTTTATTTGCCATTCACACATAGTTTATAGAAAGCAAAACAGAAATACACAACCCGAACATAAAAAAAACATAATCATTTTGTAATTCAGCAAAAACATTACCCACAACTTGATTATGTGGTTTATATGTTGAAAATATGTAAATCAACTTAATGAAAAATTTTATTGGTCATTTGTGCATGGATTGCATGAAATTGAACTTAACATAACATAAAGTTAGCAAAAGCTTCATATTACAAATAGATGAGGAAATGAAAAATTTGAGTTTAGTTCTGGTTTTAATGTTTCTGCTTTTAACACGTTTACCCAAGAAGTAACATACATATTATGTATATGAATTAAATGTGTTTTTTTGTTCTAAATTTAAAGAGAATAAATATGAAAAATAAACTCATACTATCTAGAAATTATCGGTAGTGACTTTCCTAAGATCAATCTTACTTACATTCTCGAGCCAAAAGTGAAATTCTTACCCTCACTTTTTTAGCATTTCTTGACGTTTAAAGACCTACTGATTCTCAAAAAGCAAAAAAAATGTATGTCTGTCTACCGGCCGTCACAACCGACGAAATCTAGAAAACCGTTGGAGGAATTTCAAAAACTTGTAATTCCAAAAATAGGTATACTCAATGGTAAGAACCGAAAGAACGATGAGTTCGATAGTTGTTCCAGAAGGGTGTCAAAAAAATCGTCAAATGTGTCAAAACGGGGAAATTTGCATATTTTTGGCTTTAAAATCTTTCATTTTAAGTGATTATGAGTAGGAACATTGAATTTGGAGAAATCTTGATGGTCGAAATCGGTATGTGAGACCAAAATCTAAATTAGTGCATTATAAGTTTGTCCAAAAATTGTTGTCAAGTGTGTAAAATGAATAATTTTCATTTTGTTTCATCCAATTTTTGGGAAAAAATGAAATTAATTATTTGTATGGCATGAAATTTGATCGAGCATGAAATTGGACATGAAAATTTTGTAATAATAATTTTTGTTATAATTTTTTATGAAAATTTGTATTTATTTTTTTTATAATATTTGCGATATTTTAAGAATTTTGGAAAACTTTTTACCTTTACCTTTTTTACCTTAAACTTTTACTTTTTACGAATTTTTGATTTGCAAAAAGTTTCAGTTTTTGACGTTGTAATATTTTTTTTTTTGGAAAAAATATTTGTATATTTGATTTTGTTATAATTTTTTGAAATTATAAAAAAAGTTTGTATTTTTGATTTTGTTATAATTTTTGTAATATTTTAAGAATTTTGAAAATGTTTCAATTTTTGATTTTATTATAACTTTTGCAATATTTTTAGAATTTTGGAAAAAGTTTGAATTTTTTGAATTAAAAAATTTTATAATAATTTTAGAATTTTGCAAAAGGTTTCAATTTTTGATTTTGTAAGAATTTTCGGAATATTTTTAGAATTTTGAAAAGTTAAAATATTTGATTTTGTTATAATTTTTGGAATTTTGAAAAAAGTTTGTGCATTTGATTTTGTTTTGATTTTTGGAATATTTTAAAAATTTTGAAAAAAGTTTGAATATATGAATTTTTGCAATATTTTTAAAATTTTGGAAAAAATTAAATTAATATTTTATTATAAGTCTTAGAATTTTGAAAAAAGTTTGTATTTTTGATTTAGCTATAATTTTTGGAATATTTTAAGAATATTGGCAAAAGTTTAAATTTTTGATGTTTTAATTTTTGCAATATTTTTAGAATTTTAGAAAAAGTTTTAAACTTTGATTTTGTAACAATTTTTGGAATATTTTTAGAATTTTGAAAGACATACGAATTTTTGATTTCGAAATATTTTCACGAAACGCTTGATGGTGAGTTTTTTGAGCAGTTTGCTGATTGTATTGTGTCATCTTTTCACTAAATTATGTTAATTTATGATCTGTTATAATTTTCCGACAGCGTATTGATGTTTCGTGTTAGTTTTGTAGCACTTATCTAAACAGAGATAAAAAATACGTGTACTTTAACAAAAAGTTATGTTTGATATGTACATCGCTGCCCAAAACTAAAAACCGTGTCCTGCTAAAAGATTTTTGCTGAAAACTATATCAAAATCCTTAAACCAAACCGAAGTCTTGAGATTCAATTAACTTAACCATCGGATATGCATCTAAGTTTAACATACAATTCAATTAAAACAAACGATAGATTTCTAAAATATCCGATCATAATGTCAAGTCTTTTGCACTCAGTTATCCCTTATAAGTATTGATATTATGGTACAATAACTCATAACTAAAATAAATATTTATTCATGTCTCGAAGATAGAAAATAAATTTTGCTCAAGAATTATTTAAGTATGTTAATATTGATAGAAAAATTATGTGAAAACTACTGAAAAGTTGCTGCAAGTAATAAGATTATAAAGGAATACAAACATATCACAATTTGGTTCAAAATTATTTTAGTCTTCTTTATATAATGTAAAAAAATGGTTTATACGAGCTAAGGGTTAGAAGGGTAAACATTCGAAGTATCAAAAAGTATTCTTTTGAAGTGTAAAACTATCCTTTAGTTCTTTGCTATGTTTACCTATCCCATTCTGGAAATTATTGTGGATTTAACTTTTGGATTTATACATTCTTGTAATCGAGTAAAACAGAAAAGATTGTAAAACATAAAGTTTATTAATGCTGCTATTTGTTGTTTTCCTAACTCAAAAGAGTGTTAAAAGCAAGTGTTTTGTAAATATTGGGTTTCATTTATTTCAAGCGGTTCGTTGCTTCAATTTTATGTCCTAAAAAGTTTCAAGTCTAATATAAATACATAAACATATTAACTCTGGAAACAAGGTTGAAAAAAGTGATATAAGTGATTACATTAATTTATGATTGAGTTGTAAAATCACCTAACTATAACTTTACACGTAAATAAACGTGAAATCTATATTAATCGTTTGCTTCAAAAGTATAATAAGGCAAAAAAAAATCAATATTCAAATTATATAGATAAGTTATAGTAACGAATTTGTTTATATTTTCTAATGTTAGCCGGCATTATTTGATGAGAAAAATACAAAAAATCGGAAATTATAGTAGATTGGATTAGCCAAGCATAAGCCATAGTATTGAATAAAAAGCTCTTCCAGGAAACTCTCTCTTGTAAATGGTTCAAATAATATACATAAATTTGAATTATTAAAATATGGTCTGTGTTAAGACAATTTTTAGATTACTAATTATTAAGCTAAACATAAATATTGTTACGGTTTCAACAAAATCATAACGAAGTATAACATAAAATTCTGTTTAATTCAACATAAGTGAGGACAAACTGTACAAAGTTGCGAAATGGGATTTGCAATGACCATCATCATCAATGATCCCGCTAAACAAGGTGAATTGTTTACGAACCGTAAACGAACAATGCTATACATACAATAGCTCGCAAACGATTCACCTTGTTTAGCGGGAATTATAAAACACATATAATTGTTGTTGTTCTTCGTAAAAAAAACGGTAAAAAATATTTTTTTTGTTGGATTTGTTTTAATATTTTTTTTATACAGTTGAAGGATATATTAAAAATATTTGTATTTCGTTTTATGGAACATTCGTGAAAAATTAAGGTTAGAATGAGATCGATTTTTCTAGATTGTACGGAATTTAGTATTTAGGCAGGTATTTTGAGCAGAATGGTTTAATTGTAAACAAAATTTTCTACCGTGCATATAAAATCGTGTAAATAGAAGTTATTTTGAAATTGGTTTTTTGTAAATAAAATTTTAAGTGTTATTGAGTAGAAATATTTTGTGTATTATTTTGAAGGTTGCGTTCATACTAGAAACTTGTACAATCAATCGTTGGAGTTTTGAACCTGTTTGAAGAATATTCTAGATAGTAATATTGTTGCTGTATTGTTTTCCTGTTATTGTAAAACAATTAAGGAGTTGAATACTTAATAAAACTTGGTGTGTGTGCCTGCTAATCAGTGATCGAATCCAGAAGGAGATTGGAAATTGCGTTTACCGAATTGAGAGCAAGATCAAATCGAAGCAAGGTTGGAAAAACATAACAGTATTTTTTATTTTAACAATGAAACAAATAAACAATATATAAAAACAAAATAGAATTTGTGTAATTTTGTGTGATTAAATTTATCATGCGTAGCCATAGGCAAAATTGAGTGTACCGTGGACTGAAAATAGTTCATTCGCTGTCACTCTAGTAGTTATAGAAGGCTGACTAAGGTCCAGGCAATATTTTTGGCTAATAATTAGGTTTTAATTTTCTTTTATTCTTTTTAGTACACAATTTTAGAACAAGGTCAAAGATTTATATCGTCATTTTAGATAAAATTTACAAAAGCCAGTGTGCTATAGCTTTCGAAGTCACCTATAAAAAATGTATTAAACTAGGATTCCAAAGCTGATGTTTTCGTTTATCAGTTTTGACAAACAGAATAAAATATCGATCACCTGAGCTCAAAACTTTTTTATAGATTGCTAAAAAAATCGTTAATTCACTAATCTAGTAAGCTTTATTCAAACATAATTAAACTGTAACTTTGTTGTTTTTAGTAAACAACTTGATACGTAATTTTACAAAAGATAAAATATTTAATTAGTTCTTTGTGTTTTTTCTTTTCTACTTTTTAGTACACATTTTAAAACCATGCTCAAAGTTTCATATCAAACCTTTAGTTGAAGCCTTAGCCCAACGATTACTTAAGACACAACCCCAAAGTTCATGTCGGTTATCTTCCTCAGAGTAACCCTGTGATATTGTGATATTTCACAATAGCTCACATGTAAATATAGCAGGAACGGAAGTACTCTTACCACACCCATAGATCAAAAATTAAAAACCAATCTCTCCTTGTGGAAATGTAAATGAAATGAGAACATGCAATAATCCCAGAAATTAGTAATAAACTTACAAAACAGGCCAATAAGAACACACTTTCATGCATTGTGGATGAGAAATTTATCAAAGTTTTGTTTTACATGCAAATCAAGTGATGTAGAACAAATTATAGCTTTAATTTCTCTATTAATAATCTAGTTGCTCCTGTTCGCATTCACTTTTAAAAGTCTAGATTCTGTCAAACGAAAATCCATTAAATTGATTGGCAATGTAAATGTTACGATTTACTAACAAGCTTAATTGATTACAAAGAAAAAGAAATGTCGCAGATTTGTCGATATTTTAAAAAAACATTAAGAATGGGCAATATTTTGAGGGCCACCCGTTGACGGTGCATATAACAAAATATAAAACAGTAGCACTGCAGCTTAATTTTATCAACATTTCTCATTTATGGAATTCTTTACCCTCGTTGGTTTTCCTTGATTTTTTATTCCGCAACATTTTAGAGTAAATAGTTCACAAGCTGAATGCTAAATTGACATATTGAAACTCACAGTATTTATTTTATAATTTATTATAATCAACACTTCACATATCTACCTAGCTTTGTATACAAAAAACTTAACAGCTTCCAAATAAAGAGCGTTTCTGAAGCTGATTGGAGTTTGAATTTTTGATTTTGTTGCAACTTTTGAAATATTTTTTTCTATTTTGCGTCTAAAATAAAGTCATTTCGATACCCAAATGCGTATCGAAATGGCCTTTATTACGATACGCAAAGTTTTGTCTTTCAAGGTTGGTCACATTGGTCATACAAACGTCAGTGAACATTAAAACGAATAATTATGTAAATAAAATTAATAAGAATATCTAAATTAGTGTTAAATGTTTTAATTAATTAAAATAATTAGTAATAATAACAAAATTTCAAATTGACTATTTTTTAATAAAATACACATTTTTTAAAATTTCAAGTTAAAAAATGCAAAATAGAAAAATAGCATAAAAAACTCGTTTCATAAGACGTTTTATCGCACTTATCCTTTAGAAAACTCCCCGCTGCGCGGGTCGTTTTCTTAACAGATTGCGTGCGATAAAATCGTCGATTATGAAACTAGTTTCTTAATATACTATTTTGAATTATGAAAAAAGTTTCAATCTTTGATTTTGCAGTTATTTTTGAAATAATTTTGAATTCTTAAAAGAGTTTGAATTTTTGATTTTGAAATATATTCTGTTGAATATTTTTGGAATTTTGAAGAAAGTTGCAATATATCATTTTATTTTAAATTTAATGGTATCTAGGAAATAGTTTGAATTTTTGATTTTGTTGTAATATTTTAAAATCTATTCAATCAGGCCTTTCTCTTTTTTTGAAAAATATAAAATTAAATATTTATATGACATGAATTGTAATTGACCATGAAATTGGTAGATTGTTTTTGTTGTTGTTGTTTATTTTTGAAATGTTTGAAATGTTTCGTGTTAGTTTTGTATTAAACTTCTAAACAGAGATAAAATACTTGTACTTTGACAAAGAGTTTAAAGGTTTAATATACGTCGCTGCCTAAAACTGAAAACAATGTCCTTATAAAAGCTTGAATTTTGAATTAAAATTTACAAGATAGAATTATATAAAATATTTGAACTAAAGGATAGTTGCTCGTTTAAAATTAAATTTGGAGATTTTTTGAATGCTTTATAAATTTCAAACTCTTCAAGAGAATCCATTAAAAATCTTTTGCTACATAAATGCAAAGGTTTTAAATTTTGTTCGAAACTTGTATGGTTATGATTATTGCCATTTAAATGATTGACAAAAATTGACTTCAAATTTGTTTATTTTTGTTCATTGGAATGTGTTCTTTGTATCTTTCTATAAGAACTTCTTCCCGTTTTTCCAATGTAAAATTTTTCACAAGTATCACACTTGACTTTATAAACTCCAGAACATGACTTCAAATTGATATTAGATTTTGGTTTTAAAATTTTATATAAATTATTTTTTGTTCCAAAAGATATCGTGTAATTATGTTTTTTGAAATGATTTCTTAAAATGTTAGGTAATAAGTTAGTATATTCCATTGGAATATATTTGATGTTAGTATTATTATTATTTGAATTTTTTAACTTATATTTAAACATTTAGACTTATCAATAAATTTTGAATCATAACCATTATCTGAAGCGATAAATTTGATAGTATTCAATTCATCCTGAAAATTTTTATGTTTAGTGGTATATTTAGAAGGCGATAAATGAGTGAATTGTGTGCTGCAGCTTTTTGTGAATTTGGATAATGTGACGAATTATTTATGGTTATACTGGTAGTAGTTGGTTTTCGAAAAATTTTATACCCAAATTGATTTTTATTTTTAAAATAGTTATATCTAAAAAATTTATTGAATTATTTTCTTCAATTTCAAGGATAACTTTTATATTTGGGTGAATACTATTCATATAATTATTAAAATTTTGTATTTGTCTACAAGTTCTATTAAGCAAAATGAAGGCATCATCCACATATCTTGAATAAGAAATTAATGAAGTTTGTTGTATATTTAAATTTGAAAATATGTATTTGTTCTCAAAACTATTTAAGAAAATATCAGCCAGTAATCCAGTTAAAGGAGAACTCATTGCAAGACCCTTATCTTGAATGAAAAAATTTTCATCGAACGTAAAATAATTTTGTTTTAAAATAATTCGAATTATGTTGATTAAATCTTTAATTTTTAAAACATCTAAAGTGCCAGTGTTGATTAAATTTTCTTCTAAAATATTGAAAGTTTCATCAATAGATATATTTTTATATATATTTGTTATGTCTAAAGAGAACATTTTGTATTGAGATAATAATTTGGTCTTATTAATTTTATCAATCAAATTCAAATTATTTTTAATCGAATGGTTATTCGTTAAAATAATATTATTATCAATAATTTTGACTAAAAATTTTGCTACTTTGCAGGATGGTGCTGTTTTATAATTAATAAGAGGTCTGATGGGAACATTAGGCTTATGCATTTTCGGCAAACCTTGAAATTCTGGAATCTTCGCAGGGTGCCTTCGCAGGGGTCTTCACAGGGTGCCCCTCAATTTTTGTTATTTTGTGATGTGAGTGCATTTTGACGAGCGATTGTAGAAAAACTACTGAATCGATTTTCATAAATGATATGTCGTTGAATAGGTATTAGAACAAAGTTTTTAAAAATGTACATTGTTAATTTTTTGAAATAATTTTTGACGGTGTAACATAAGAAAAAAATGGTGTATTTGAAAAAAAGATGGCATAGCCTTTTTTTTTTTTTTTTTTTAACAAATTTAAACTTATTTTATATCTACCAACTTGTGAAAGCTTAGGACTAGAGTCATTTTTTGTTTTGGAGATAAAATTCGTTGTGCATATGACTGTCGGGAATCAGTTTTTTTTGTTCTGAAGGAAAATTATAAAAATGGCGATTTTTAGATTCAGGTTTTTTTTTATGTTAAATATCAAATATTTTATTATTAAATGAACTTTTTAAAAAGCAATTTCAGTCAAGTTCAGCAAAATTTTGCGACATTTTGACTCGACCCTTTTTAATTTGGTTTATGTTGGTCTATATTTAAAAAAATTCTACTTGAAGCCGTATTTTTCATTTATCAAAGGCTATCTATAAACTAAAAATAAACCAAATTAAAAAGAGTCGAGTCAAAATGTCGCAAAATTTTGCTGAACTTGACTGAAATTGCTTTTTAAAAAGTTCATTTAATAATAAAATATTTGATATTTAACATAAAAAAAAATCTGAATCTAAAAATCGCCATTTTTATAATTTTCCTTCAGAACAAAAAAAACTGATTCCCGCCATTTTATAATTTTGTTAGATATAAAATAAGGTTCAATTTAGTTTAAAAAAAAAAAAAAAAGGCTATGCCATCTTTTTTTCAAATACACCATTTTTTTCTTATGTTGCACCGTTAAAAATTATTTCAAAAAATTAACAGTGTACATTTTTAAAAACTTTGTTCTAATACCTATTCAACGACATATCATTTATGAAAATCGGTTGAGTAGTTTTTCTACAATCGCTCGTCAAACTGCACTCACATCACAAAATAACAAAAATTGAGGGGCACCCTGTGAAGACCCCTGGTCGAAAAAAAAAATTCTAAGAGAAGTTGTATTTTTTATTTATCAAAGACTATCTATAAACAAAAAATAATCAAAATTAAAAGGGGTCAAGTCAAAACGTTGTTTAATCTTCGTGAAATTGCTCATATTATTAATAATTTTTAAACCATTAATAATACATAACTATTTACAATATTATTAATTGTTTTTCACTTAAATATTATTTAAGTGAAAAATTTGTTTATCAAAGTTTAATTTTATATAGTTTTATAAATAAGATTTGAAATTTTGTCTGTTACTTCCGACATTCTCCTTCTTGCATTACAAAATCTAAAATAGAAAATCATTGCAATCTAAAGATATATTCAAATGATATTCTATCTTCCCCTGTGGTCATTTAAAATTTTCTTCCATTTGGGAAGTTCTTGTTTTTGAGTCGGTTTTCAAAATCAGAATTTTATGATTTAATATTTTCACGTTTTAAAACCTCTTGTATTTAGCCAATTTGTAACTGGTAACTATATGTATGTGTGTATCGTTGTGTGTCGAAAAAAAATTGGTCCAAAGTTTTATAAATAGCAGATTGCTGATATAAATGAAATTGGTTGCAATCGAATTTTTTTATTAAATTTATGTTTAAGTATTTTCAAAAAAACTAAAAAACATCTTTTTAAAATATCATGAGAATGAATAAAGCTCATTGACCTATCCTTTTGTTTTTCATCGTCTCAGCTATGTATTAAAGTGCTTTCTCATCAAAGGATGAGAATGGCGTAGCAGGATGCGTACCTAGATTTTTTGTAAGGCGGTAACGACTAAGGCTCAGTCACCGTGGATTTGAGATGAAACCTGCTGCTGGATTTATAAACCTGCTGCTTCAGCACAAATGCAGAAATGTACGCAATTTACGTGAATATTCGGAAGTGGAAAAAAATGCAAATGAGAAAATGAGACTCTGGTGACCCCTTTTTACGAAAGAACCGCGGTCGGCACGTTCAACCCCCACATTCACTCACACACGCTCTCACACACACACACACACACACACACACACACACACACACACACACACACACACACACACACACACACACACACACACACACACACACACACACACACACACTCATTCACACCCTTAAATCATAAGAATAAAAAGAAATAATTCAGTTACACTCACCCCATGGTAATATCCTCCCGGCCTTCAAGTTCTGATTATTTCAGCCCTCCATCAGCACAGCTGCATACACATACGTGGATTCAGTTGAGCATGCGAAGTCAATATTGCATATAATTGCGTGGATTACGCGTGAAATATTGTATCAAAAATTGTATATATAAACGTTGAATAAATTGTAAATGTAGTTGAATACGTTGTGACTACGATGTAACAATTTTTATAAATAATCGTTGAATAAATTGCAAATATAGTTGGATACGTTGGAAATAAAATGTAGCAATTTGTATCAATAAAGGTGGAATAACTTGCAAATACGGTTGAATACGTTGAAAATACGATACAAAAATTTGTATAAATAAACGTTGAATAAATTTGTAAATACAGTTGAATGCGTTGGAAACAAGAGGCAATAATTTGTGGATAACTAAAATTCGTTGCCAATGGTGCCAATGATGATTCAAATATTGTACCAAAATTCGCTGTCCAAGTTGAAATTGATGATAGAAATATTGTACCAAAACATGTTGTAACCCTCGATAATGATAATATACATATGATATAAAACTTCGTCGTCCAAGTTGCCAATGATGATATAAGTTAGATGAAAATATGTTGTAAAAGTTTGACGAAGTTGGTGCAAATATTTTATAAAACTTCGTGTAAAAGTTGAAAATGACGATGTAATTATTATATGAAAATGCGGGGTACAAATTGATACAAATTCGTTGTACAAAATTGATGTAAGTATGGTATGATTACGTAGTAATTGTAGTACCGTATCAACTCAAGCAACTACGGATCAGATAACACTATGAAGTTATAGCCAGGCGATGCGATAAACAACAAACGAAATAAATTCTAGCATTAATCTTTAATAATAATCACAAATAGTTATGTACATTTTTGTTGGTTCAACTTAATACAATCAACTTGCAATGTTCTGCACTGGTACAATACCAGGTTCTTAAATGTCTACACAAATAAATTAACACATAAATAAGTTACAATTCGTTTTTCTTTATAATTGGCTAGGTTACATGCAATTTGGCTAATTAAATTACTACTTAAATTTTTTCGATATTCAATTTATATTTTTTCAGAAAAAATAACACGTACTAGGTCATAAATACTGATAACGGACAATCAGACGAGAAAATCAATAACAGCTAAGTACAGTACCTGTGTAACATCTCTTTTTGAGGTTAATAACACCAATTTCAATTAAAAACAAATGGAGTTAACGATGAACAAATACAAAGAACAGATAATATATTTTTTTTCATTGATTACACACTGATTTCATTTTGGTTGATTTTTATGTTTCTTTGAACATTTATAGATTCTTTTCACTACATGAACATCACAAAATTTACTAAATATCACAGATTTTAAGTATAATTAAAATGAAAAGCCAACTCGCTTAGCTTCTGAAAAAAAATCAACCTCCTACATCAGACGTCAAAATTGCAAACAAAACTGCGAAAGTAATAGAATGCGCGAGTACTGTGTGAATCGTAAATCCAACTAAGAGATAAAGAATTGTATAGTCGTTCCTTATATAGTCAAAATTTCAATATCGAAAAACTCGAATACAGGGTTTCTGAGGCAAGGCAATTAATGCAAATAAAAGTTAGGACCTTGTTTTTGTTATTAACACAAAACCATTGGTTACTTTTGTACTACTTAACATTGCCTAAAAAAATAATTTTGCGAAACAAATCCTTTACGATACACTAATAATAATCATCAATGAACTAAAATGAATTAAACGCAAGTTCAATCGATTCTATGACGTACATGAATTACAAAACAACAATCTACAACAGCATTACAGCGAAATTCAGATCCATAATGGAAAGACAATTTGATAAAAACACCCATTCAGGAAATCGAATGCATAACAACTTGCAGGATATTAATTCTTCGTATTGTGACGGTTGGACAAACACGCACGGCTGTTTTGAGATTTGAAAACTTCGTTGTTCAAATATGGTTAGTGTTTCGAGATTCAGATTTCAGCAGTATGGTGAAATAGGGCGGTTGGAAATGCAGTATGAATCAATATTAGGGGATTGCAAAATTAAATATTATTGTTTATATATATAAAAACTATGGGTTACGGAGACTATGAGGAAATATGACTATCGATGGTGGATGGATGAGAAAGTATTACGAGCTACCTATGTTAATGATAATGTCAACTACTGAATCAGAGACTACAATACACTACGTTCAGGCGTTGTCCCAGGCTATTCATTACAGCTATTTCTAATAAAATTTTAATAAACAATTACTCTTTTAATTTATGAGTTTTATATGAAAATGTGAAGCAATTATTACGGTTATTTTGTATTGCAAACGTACGAGATCTTGATAAAACTGTGGTATGTATATGATCCGAAATTAATCAAGTTACACATAAATATGGAAGATCTGAATTTTTCCGAATTTGACTAAGTAGGGAGAAGGGTGAATCCTGCACATCGTTTACAAATCATAAACTTTAATAACACGTTTAGGGCCCATATTTATTATTCAACAACCTACGGTTATGAAGACATTTTGATTTAATTTTGGAACAACGTGTTAAATAACATGGAAATAAATTAATTTGATTTTAAGGAGAAAAAAAAGGGTATTCGAGTATC
Source organism: Diogma glabrata (assembly GCA_963693315.1). Lineage (NCBI taxonomy): Eukaryota > Metazoa > Arthropoda > Insecta > Diptera > Cylindrotomidae > Diogma > Diogma glabrata. The sequence goes on from OY856187.1 coordinate 391,869,295, forward strand.
ATGCCAGCCAAACAGCTGATTTTTGTCACTTTGTTTTTTAATGTTTGTTAAAAGAAATCAGTTTTGATGTTATTCTTGGGCAATGTGGATAGGTGGTTTTGATAAGTTTTTGCAAAGAACTTCTTGAAAAGAATGAAAAGAGTTCTGTTAACCCACTTTTGGTTTTGGTTTGTCACTTCCAGTCACTCACTCACAGAAGTTTGTCACTTCCAGTCAATACTCACAATTATTTTGTATTTATATCTACTGGTTTGTCATAAGTGATTGAATAATTTTCGTTGTACTTAAATTATAATTAAGAAACAACTTTGGTAACAGCTAGGCATCAAATGTTGTGTAAAATGGATGGTTAAAACTAGGTAGTTATGATGATTGGTAAAAAAAATTTTACTTAGCGAGAATTTTTTGGGATGGTCTTGAGATCACAATTCACAACCCATCCCACTAGTTTTGTGTGTACTTGTGATACTTGAGGATATCCTAAATCTTTTGGTACTTTAACAATTCATTCAGTTTACTGGTTAAGTTTCACTTATATTAAACCTTTCTTTGAAGGTGTGGGGCTCACCATTCCTTTACATCTCTAAACTCCCTGCAAGCTAACGCGTCCGAGTGGGTGAATAGAAATATCATCGCTGAATAATGTGCGTACCTGACCGAAGATCATATTTGGTGGGACGTGCATCCTAGCGAAGTTGCTCGTGCTCTTCGATGTTCTGTACATAAAACTTAAGGTGGCTCTCCCTATTATGCCTTCTTTAGGCTACCCATGAACACTCATGTTACGTCCTCCTCTTTACTCAGACGCTTGAATTATCTGGACAAGCGTGTGGAAATTCTTGATCGTCAAGATCAATTATTCAATAATCGATATTCTTAATTTAATTTAATCGCTAAAACGTTTGTGCAAAATGCAGTTCGCTACAATTGCGGATAGCATTACGGCAAATGTACTGCAATTTTCATCCTCGTAGATAGCAATATCAAAGATGTCATGGGAATAAAGTTTTTTATGGTACGGGTTTTATTTTTTAAAAAAATGTTTTAGTTAGTTCTTGGATTGAGTTAATTAAGTAGTTAGTTGACGAGTGGGGTTTTGGTTGTTGAAGTTAGAAGGTTGTTGACTGAAAAGAGAGAAATTTATGAAGAAATTTACTGTAAAAATTATAATAAAAAAAGTCAGGCAAGTGCGAATATAATTCGCTCGCTGAGGGTTCCGCGTATATAATATTTGAGGAAACAACAGTTTTTGTTAGCATAGTTTCACGTTGGGTTGCATTTTACCCAAAACTGTTTATGTTGGCTAAAGAAAGCTTCAATAACGCCGGCTTATAAATTATATTTATATTGGAAAATATATTATCAATTGTTGTAGCTTCAACTGTTGTTTGTTCTTGAATTTTTCGTTGTAAATTTTTTTGTAGAAAATAGTTTGAGAGCCAATTTTGAGGATTATTATTGAAACCATCATTAAAGTCACCTATCACAATAGTTGGAGGAAAAAGTTTCTTCAAATTATTGCCAACGAGTGCATTGTTAACACAGTCGAGTGATTTGTCTACTGAACATTGGGGAGATCGGTATACCAACAGGATTTGAACTTCAGGTAGTTGAACATTCACAATGACAGCCAGCAGAGCTAAAATCGAAGTGATGCTGGCTGCTATTTGTCTGCAATAGTAGTAATGTATCGGGGACAGGAAATTTTTTTCACATTTTTGAACATACCTCAAAAACTGCGCTTTTAAAAGTTATAAAAAAATGTTTTTTAGTAGAAACAAATTCACACTCAACAAGGTTCAAAACAATTTGTTTTCAAAATTTCCACTCTCAACCCCCTCAAAATAACATTTGAAATGATCAGCCGACCGCTATAGTTTTCGTTCAATCAAGAAAAATAAACGATCATTAAACGAATGGTCGAATTGCGATGTGGTAATCATTAAATGACGTCGGCGTGGCCCAGGGACTATAAGTAATATTTTCGATATTTTCTGAACCACAGAGTGGTAATGACGTCAACCGTGATCTTTTGGATATCAGAAATGCAGCGAAGTGGCGAGGATTTCTTTTACACAGACATTACAATTTCAACCCCTGAGCTCCACTTATTGTTCTACCAATTT